>JARJCM010000559.1:0-45413 GCA_029233265.1 Mycena alexandri | reverse complement strand
ACCCCGTCGTCCCCGGGAGATCCACCACGCACATAAGCGTCTTCCGCTCCTCGCCCGGGAACGGCTTTCCCAAGTACACGCCTGCGCCGCGCGCGTCGCAGCGCAAGCGCATCCGCCACCTGCAGCACCGCATCGGTACTCTGACGCGCGGGCTGCATGCAGAGGGAGCGCGCGGCGAAAGCGAAAGCGAAGCCAAAGCCGTACGATAGGCCAAAGAAGAAGAAGAGAGTGGTGGACTCGGAGGAGCGGGGGCGGCGCGCGGGCTCAGAAGAGATATAATGTAGTAATGACCTTTCATGACTGGTGCGCTAGTATAATTATTCTGTACATAGTTGTAATTCTTATACATACAATGGAACTGCCTACACATTTGTTGGTTGAGGCCTTAGCCGCCGTTCCTTCCAACGCAAAGTAGGGCGTTGTATATAATTCCCGGCGACTTAAAAAACGCATTTTTAATACCGGTATGTAAACAAGGTGTTTATAAACGTGTTTGTAAACCGTAGGTGAAATTTCCCACGGTTCCACCTGGTCGTGTTCAAGTGGGTCTGGATCACGAAAAATGGGTAGAAACAGTCTGATAATTGTTATGATGCACCGAATCCACCGGCAAGGGCTGAGTGATCCTCCATAATACAATTTTAGAGGTCAAAACCTACCCAAAATCCTCCGGGAAGTTGCCGGGAAGGCCCCTGCAGAATGAATTGAAAACCGGGCTTTTGAGCCGTTCCATTTAAAAACGGGTTTATAGACACCGGTTTATAAACCGGTTTGTAAACACGAGTAATATACAAGGCCCTAACGCAAAGCTATTTCTCGATTATTTATCTTAGTCACGGAAGCCGTTGTCTTCCGCTCGAGACAAGTGCAAACATCTCCCTCTGCTTCTGATTCTTTGGTCTGCGGCTTTGCATACGCGTTTCTTGACCTCTGCGTCCATCGGCAGAATCTATTCTACCAATACCTTGCTCCTTGCAGCGTGTCTTGACAAATATTCTAGTGACTCTGCCGTACTACAGGCGCCGAACAAACTTTTAACGGAGAGATGTCTTCATCGACCGTACCCATTCACGGGAATTATCGTGGGTACGCGCGACACGCCAATGCTTAATAATACTCGATCGTCTTACTGGTTCACAGTTACTACGCCAAAAGACCCCTCCGTAAACGACCCCGCCTCGACCTCCTTCCGCCCTCCACATTCGCCGGTAAACGCGTCCTTGACGTGGGATGCAATGAGGGCTGGGTCTCATGCGAAATCGGTCTGTTGTCTTACTTCTCAGTCGATCCAAAAAAGCACTCATGATATAACAACAAGTTAGCGCAATCGCACGGCGCCTCTCGCGTAGTCGGGGTGGACATCGACGACGCGCTCGTTCGCGGTGCGTGGCGGAGGCGGCGCACAGTTTGGTCTGCGCAGGGACCGCCCCCCGACACTCATGATTCCGAGCCCGAAAGTGAAACTGCAGGGCCGAACCGCAAGCGCAAGCGCACTGAAGTAGCTCCAGTCCCTCGCAGCGCCGTCGGAGAGCCAGACTACTTCCCCGCCTCGTGCGCACACTCTCTCGGGCCCTTACCCATCCCGCATTCCGCCCCGGTGCTCTTCCCACATAACGTCTCGTCCGCACCGCCGACTGGGTGAACGAGCGGATCCCGGATGACGAGGGCGGGTATGATGTTGTTCTTGCGTACGTATGCATTTTTTACTTGCTGTACCGCGTCCTAAGACCACTGCGCAGATTCTCGATCACAAAGTGGATTCACCTCAACGGCGGCGACAGCGCGCTCACGACCTTCTTCGCCCGCGTATCCTCCGTGCTACAACCCGGCGGCCAGTTTGTCGTCGAGCCACAAGCATGGGACACGTATCGAAAGGCGAAGCGTATGGATAAGGTCGGCCTTCTTCTTCTCCTCTCTACAGGTGTTGATATATCTTTGCAGAGGCTCAGAGACACCGCACAGGGGCTCGTTCTGCGGCCAGACGAATTCCCACGCATGTTGGCTGACGTCGGGTTCGGCGAGCCGCTAAGACTGGGGAGTGTTGGGGAGGGAGGTATGTTTTCTTCCTATTGATAGAGGATAAATGCTGATGTGTTCTTAGGTTTTCATCGACCAGTCGATTTATATACCAAAGTTTGAGCTCGTGCACTCTTGATGCAATATACTTTGGCCAGAGTGACATGCAATGAATGGACGTTTTGCGTTCGTTTTTTTGGTTAAAATGAGACGATAAGATAAGATTGTCCAAAGTTGGGCCGCCGGGCCGCGGACCGCTGCTTAAAGCGTCGCGTGAACGCGTACGGTCTTCCGCATCTTATCCTCAACCACCATGTCCACGCCGAATCTTCACAAATTCCTTGTCTACGCCCCGGACAAAACCGACGAAGGCGCCTTCGAGCGCCGCCTATCCGTACGCGCCAAGCACCTTGAAAATGCCGCCAAAGTGCATGAGGCCCATATGCGTGCGTTCAGCTTTTGGATACTAGCGCGGGGAGAATGGATAACTGAATTGTGGACGCTCGATAGGTCTCGGCGGCGCTATGTTGACGCCCGAGTCCCTTACTGGCGCGGACAAGAAGATGGTACGCCTCAATTCAGCACTACCGAGGCATTGCTCAATCTTAAAAATCTTCTTCTTGGATAAGGTCGGATCCCTCATCATCTACGAGGCGGAGAACATCGAGACGGTTCGCGGGTGGATTGAGTCGGACATCTATTACACTGCGGGTGTTTGGGATCCAGCACAGCTGGTGATTGCGCCCTTTGTGGCGGCGACGCCGTTTCCGTGAAGAGACTGAAATTAAATATATTATGTATATATACATGTACTGGAGATACCATGTGTTGGATGCTTTGCACAAATGAGTGTTATACAAGGCGTCGATTAAATCTTTGTGAGTTACTCGAAGCTATGGACCTTTTCTGTCGACGGCACAATGTCAAACACCGGATTCCCGTGGATCGATGGGTCTCGTCCTGTCTCGTCCCCAAACCTCAGGCGCACACGATCGCTGGGCACCGACTCGCTCAGCATGGCGTCCGCTGAAATATATCCTGTTAGTTTTACACTGGAAACAGGGGAAACCAATCAACCTTGCGATACATTGCCATTGATGACAGCGGCAGTGGTGTTCATGCCGGGGTTAACGTTGCCAGTCGCTTGCAATGTTTTCACATTATATGGCTCGAATATACTGGTTTCCGTCAACAGCGTCGTGCTATTCAGGTCACCAAAACGCCCAATAATCAGAGAGCCCGCCAGATGCGTGGCGAGCGCATCCGCCATCGCAAGCAAATGCACTTGACTTCCAAATAATCGAGTTTAACAGACACGTATTCGGGGAATTACTGAAAACTCACCTCCGAGAAGAGAACCCCAGATTGTGAGGAATTTGTGAACAAATTCGCAGTGAACCCTGTCGCACGGTAGGTCGTATTCAAGGGATTACGGAAGTCCGTTACAGAGACGCTGCTCTCCTGCGTGCCGTTAAAGCAGTGCGTCCGCGCAACGTGGGTGGCGTTGTAAAATGTGCACACAGAACCTGTCGCGTTGATGAGCGCGCCGTCCTCGGTGTTCGATGCGAGGTACGGAACATATGCGAGAGTGCATGTATACTGGTCGGTAATATTCGAAGCCAAGTTTTGGATAGTGAAGTTCAACGGTGAGCACCGATGAGCTCTTATAGCCCCCGCTGGTGGATTCGGCGTCATACGCCAAGAGATAGGCGGCCGGCGGGTCCTGAAAGATGCGGGGTGCGAATCGGTAAATGGCATTGACACCATCATCGATTTGGTCTGGTTGCAAGTCGGTGCAACGGAGGGCGGGCGCCTCGTACGTGAGTTCATATTGGCATTCGGGCGAGCAACCCTCGGGCATCGGCCAGCCTGCAGGCACAGGAGAGAGGAGGGCAGCGAGCGCGGCCTTGTCCCATGTCTCGGTCAGTGCCATAGGACAAAGTTCTACATATGCAAATTCAGAGCTAGTTCTCTCGAACGGTTAGATCGAAACAGTAACCAAGGAACAGCTATCCAGGAAGGAAACGGGATGATACAATGGAGCACGCCGAGGATGTTAGTCCGAGTTTGGAGTTGGTTCAAGCAGATATTGTAGCAAATTTCCTGCGTTCAAGATGAGCGGAAGGCTACCAATAATTGGGCGATATTGAAATTGGTAGCCTGAGCGAGGTAACCCAATGTTGAGTGGGATTACTATCGTCAGTAATCACTTGAAAACATACCTCGTGGAGTTGAGATCACAATTTAGAAATCACCACATCCAACTCATGCATATCCTCAAGATACGCATCGTTCTCGCCTCTGATGACCTCCTGATCTTCCCGTATATCGTCCGTCCACCTCCTCACATACACCGTCTTCATCCCAACAGCTCTTGCGCCGCCCAAATCAGAAGTATGTGCAGCCACCGTCACACACTGGTCTGCCCGTAGCTTGAGCAGGCCCAATGCCTTGTGATAATTCTCTGGTGTGGGTTTGTAACACCCCAGCAGCTCACTCGAGAACAACATGTCGAACTTCAGCCCTGCGGAGCGCACGAGATCGAGCTGCAGCCGAGTTGTCCCGTTCGCGTGCACGTATATCTCTAACCCACGCTCCTCCTTGAGTTTCCGCAGCGCCTCAGCCACGTCAGGCCATGCTTTCTGGTTGTGCCATGCTGCGATTGCCTTGTCCTGCACTTCCTGGCTGAAGAGCGGCTTAATTTCGGGGTGCTTATCGAGCATGGCGAGGAGGGTACGTCGGTGAGTGGCGTCGATGTCTTCTGTCGGCTCGCCGTTGCGAATCCGCAGAGTGTTGGCATCGAAGTAGGTTTGGCGCCATTCGAGCGCGAAGTTGGATTTCACATCGTGGGGAAGGGTGGAAGGGAGAACGGCCAGGATGCTGGAGTGCCAGTCGAGACAAGTGCCCATGAAATCAAAGAGGACCGCTTTTATTTCGTTGCTCGCCATATTGTTCAAAGTCGGGAGCAAGAGTGAGATATAGCTCGGCCAGATGACGCAACCCTCAGCTGATCGGACCGATGCACCGCACTGTTTCATCACTTGTTCATCACCCTGAGGCATATCTGCGAGTTTCATCGTGGTTTTATGGGCGCACTCTCTGACTATATTACTCTCAGTTGGCTAACTTGGTATAGGGCTACTATCAGTGACATTTTCGACTTGGCAATTCGCCGAGTTGCCCTAAGTTGCCACGAAGAATCAACGAAGAATTCAGTAATAGGATCAAGATTCTAATGGGGATTACGGAAACAAACGTGAGATACTTTGTATCCAGGCATGAAATCTGCTAAAATCTGAGCCGTTTGTGCCAGAAAGATCCCTGGGCCGTGGCCTGCAAGACTGCAATCTATTGGAGATCAGAACGGAGGAAGAAAAGCGTCCGAAATTCGTTCGAAATGAGCTCGTAACGGAGGTTACCCCAGATCACTGCCGCCATGAGACATATATGCGGCACACCGCAAGTTTCCAGACAACGGTGATCGAGCTCCCTCTTCTCTCCTTGGCACATCCAACGAAATGGACCCAGTCCTGGGTGACGGTCTTTCGGTTTCTTCTACCTCGTTTCAGAACAGTGCTCTTTCGCCTCGCACCCCACGATTTTCGCCACGCACACCGCGATCTGCGGTCTATACAAAATTTGTAGCCGGCCTTGATGGTTTAGGTGAGGAGGATGAGCTCGCACTTCTCGACGAGGACGACCGCCGCCAGTATGCCGAGGGGCTCGAGGTGGACGATGGGTTCGGAACCATAAACCGCAACAAGCCCGTCTCGAGCGAGGACAAGCGGGCTATGGTGCTCCTGTGTGTCCTTTGTACGTGTTCTTCATGTCGCCTTGGTCTTGTGCTGACTACGCCGCAGACCTAATTCAGGGTGTTCCCGTATGTTATCCTAGGCTCATTTAGTTTTCATTTCAAACCCACAGTCGCACACAGTTAGGCCTTGCTCTAGGTGAGCCACCTCATCGTACTGTTAGCGATCGAGCCCTCAAGTTTCATAGGTTCCATGCCGTTCATTCTCCAGAAGCATCTATCGTATTCCCAGCTCGCGACCTTCGCTCTGTCCGGTTATCCTTACAGTTTAAAATTGGCTGCAAGTTTTTAGCCAAGCTGTGTTGATGCGCACTCATGTGAAGTTCAGTGGTCCCCGGTCGTCGACTCTGTCTTCTTCTCATCCTTCGGCCGCCGGAAATCCTGGATTATACCGATGCAAATCATCAATGGGACCCTCATGCTATATATCTCTCTTAACATACAGCGCTTAATGGACGACGTGAGGCGCTCGTATCTTGTTCCGAGCTATATTATTCATTTGCTCTTCAGCCAAGCCACCATGTCACTCATCTTACCAATGTCTTTACTGCGCTGGTATTTTTCTCCGCGACACAAGGTCTGTACAGCCACGTCTATATCTTGCATGACCCTGATGCATTGTATAGACATTGCTGTCGACGGCTGGGTACTTACTCTCCTTTCGCCCGAAAATCTGTCCTACGCATCTACATGCCAAACCATTGGTCTAAACACCGGATATTTTACATCTTATACAGTTTTCCTTGCTCTGAATAGCGAGGCCATCTCGTACGACGCCCCCCTTCCTCTTTGTCGCACAGAGCCCTGAATCCATCTACAGCGAGAAATGGGGTGTGCCCCGTCTCACGCTAGCTGCGTATCTGAGATTCTGGTGTTTCGTTTCCTACTCGGTCAGCGTGTGGCTGCTCTTCAAAAAAGAGGTACGTTGCCCAATTTCATACGCGTGAACTTTCTACTATGCTCATATGGCGGTCTTTTCAGCGCAAGGAGCCCATCAGCGACTCTGGGCTCAGCGTCAAGGAGGTGTACAAGCAGATCTGGACTGTGTGCAAGATGCGACGTACGTGTCTGTCTCTACATCGTGCCACGAAATTAATTCATTCATTTCCTTTTTCGACCAGACATCCAATCCCTTGCGATCATGTTCGTTTTCGGGAAGATCGGCTTCGCTGCCAACGACGCGGCGACCTCGCTGAAGATGGTCGAGAAGGGGCTCCTGCGCGAAGACCTCGCCGTCGCGGTCCTCATCAATTTCCCCTTCCAGATCATCGCGGGCTGGTTAGTCGGTACCTGGTCGCGCGGCGAGTACCCGCTACGACCGTGGTTATTGACCTTCTGGCCGCGTATCGGGTTCGCGTTTACCGCGATGCTCATCGTCTACTGGTTCCCTACTCCCGTTTCCGCTGGCTTTTTCGTCTTCCTCGTCGTACACACCGTGCTTACGTCATTCACATCGTACGTGTCACTGGGTCGTGTCGCAAAAGTCCATCTGGCTAAACTATGCAATAGAACGATCCAGTTCGTCGGCAGCTCTGCCTTCTTCACCCGAATATCAGATCCCCTCATCGGCGGGACGTACATGACGGTGTGTTTTGCACCATCAATTTTCTCTTGTGACCCACCTCAATTGCGCGGTAGTTGCTCAACACCTTCTCAAATATCGGGACCATGTGGCCGAAGTGGTTTGTGTTGAAGAGTGCGCATCTTGATTATCTCTTCATGCCCTCAACTCATGCTGAAGGACAGGTGTTGATATGTTTACGGTCGCCACCTGCCAGATCGTAGATGATTCGACGTACTTCGGCGAGGGTGCGACTTCCGTCTTCCATCTGATTATATTGTGTCTTACAACAGATGTCTGCAGTCGCAACGGAGTGTGTCAGCCAGACTGGGAAGAAGCTCTGTGCTGAGCTCGAAGGGCAATGTCTCGTCATTCGAGACGGCTACTATCTTGTCTCGACATTTTGCATGATTTTTGGTGTGCTGTTCCTCATATTTTATACCGCGCCAACTGCGAGGAGACTACAATGTAAGTCGTAACCCTGCCTGCCGCCCTTATCTTACTCTGCACCTCAGCTCTACCTGCAACTTCGTGGCGCGTGAAATTATAATACCTTGTTCGAGACTCTTGCTTTCGATTATCTGCATAGGACTAGCTGTATCACTTGCATATCTGTACTATATACTATACAACAGGAATCATAAAAATCTTCCACCAGGCAAGGCCGTTTGGGACTACTTCGGTAAATTCGGTCTTCGGCGAACTTCGGCGACATGTGCAACGTCGACATCAACCGTGCCCAGCGAGATGAGTTTGCCACCTGAGCTCTTTGACTTGATCATCGAGCTGGTCGCCGCCCAGCACGGTATCCGTGTCCTTACAACCTGCAGTCTAGTGTGCAAATCATGGCTGGCCTCAAGCCGACATCATATTTTCAAGAGGAAACCCGTCTCTCTTCGACCCCGAAACGCGCAAGCATTTCACCAGCTCGCCATCCATCCTCTATCTACGATCCAGCCCTACATCCAGTCTTTGGAGCTATTGAGCTCCAACTCTCTCCATAAATTCGATTCGCAATGGCTGGATCCCATCATCGCCATTCTTGCAGACTTGCCATCTGTTAGCGAGGTCCTAATACAAAACATCAGCTGGGGGCGCATGAACCCGGCTACGACATCGATGCTGCTGGCCGGGTTTCAAGCTCTGACGCACCTTGAGATCTGGGCGGCCCAATTCGATTCTGTGTCCCACCTGGTGCAGCTCGTCTGCTCAAAACCGCTCCTCCAGATTTTAAGTCTGGATGATCTGGGGTGGGAGGATCCTTCCTTCGAAACTCCTGGCCCGCCCGTTCCCCGCGCGTTGCACAGTCTTCGACTCAGCCAATGCTACAAGCGCGATATCCTAGACTGGCTTGCGTCGTACGATTCACTACCCCCACTCCATCACATCCAGCTGGGCTCGGTATATCCCGAGGACACCCATTCAATTGGCCGTTTCTTGAAACGTCTTGGGCCGGATCTCTCCACCCTTCAGCTCGAGTTCTCTTCTCTGGATGCAGGCGGTGATGCAGGTATTTGCGCCATGCTATTTTCCCCCACAAATCGATTCGAGGAGCATATTTATCAGAGGATTTTTGCGCCCATGTCGATCTGGCCCATAACGTGGACCTCCATACCATTATTCTCGACAAATTCATCAGCTCGGCTTACCAGTTCAGCAGCGCCGTCGGGTGGATTCCCCAACTTTTATCGCAGACGCCAGGCATCACGGAGGTGTCGTTCGGGGTTGCGATTCGCGATATCAGAGATCTCCATCCACAGGAAGACCCGATTGACTGGGGTGCGCTCGATAGGCTGTTCTGCCACCCGCGCTTCACGCAGCTCCAGACACTGCACTTTTGGATTTCGGGCATTATCAACCTCGAATCTGTGAGCAGCGTCATTACGCGCTGTCTACCGGGCAGCAATCAAAGGAGGCTGCTACGTTTTCACCGCGGGACACCTCGCATTGTCGAGCAAGTCGAGTAAGTGCTGGGTATGAATACACGACCACTATATAAATTATAAACCGGTGGATCCCTTCTGCGCGCCAGCCTTTGGAGCCATGCATTTGGCCACGAGCGGGGTATCCACCCACGTCGACCCGGTCAGTGCTGGCAGCTCAGACAGGACGTATCCCGTGAAAAAGTTTCCTGCGGCCTGTAATAACATTCAGTCGTCTTGGTTGGCAATCGGAATATTACAAAAAGCGATACTGACCCAACCAACATATCCGAGGAATACTGCACGAGTTTAGTGTTCCAACATCATATTTTTTTTGCAGCGGTATGCACGCACCATCACTGTTTTGCGCCTGGAATGCTATCTGTTGACACATGAGGGTCAAGCACGACGTCGTGTTGTATCCTCCGCCGGTCTCGGTGTTGAAGGCCTGCCTCTTGTTGCAACGAAGCCATTGCGCCAGAGGAGCCCAGGAGTCAACGATGTTGTTGGTAGTACATTCACTGTTGCGTTTGCGCATGCGTGTGAGCGCTTTCCTCCAGGAAAAATAAGACGCACGGGTTGGTGCCGGAGTTGTCGAAGTCCAAGTATTTGTGGACGTCAAATATGAGGTTCGTGACGCTTCCATCGAGATTTACGATTTTCTTGAGCGCTGGAAAACAAGATATGTAAGTTGAACAACCTCAGGTGACGTGCATACCATCCGCCGATCCGTTCGAAACGAATGTTTCTGCCGACGTCCAGTTGTTCCCGGGCAGCAGGATCATCTGAGTCGTTGCCCTATTGCGGCGTATAAACGGACATCCTGATGAATATAATTGAATAGGACTTGCCCAGCTTGACGAATGGCAGTAACGGCGGCTTGGACAGTGGCTGCCCAGATGTTGATGTCAGGGACATCGTGCGGCTCGTTCATTCTGCCCACAGATGAATAAGGAGTTGAGTTGAACCACTTGGCATTTCCTCACATGCCGAATATAACCTTGGGTTCATCCTTGTAAAAGGCTCCGATCTCGCCCCAAATCGCTGCAAATTGAGCGTTTGTCGGTCCGCCCTGGCCTATGATCTGTGTGGTTCAGGCAGGGTTCAGGTAAGAATGAAAATTGTTCTTCTCAGCACAAGTAATGGGAACCCACAGTGTTCTCCCACCGGGCATAGTTATGCATGTCAATAATGCAGGATGCCCCGGTGGCTAGGCACGCCTATCGACAATGTCAATGAATTCTGAGCGGCGACAAGTGTTTCGGAAGACGCACTTGAACAAGGGCATCATATTTCACCATGTTGGTCATGTTGAGTGGTGCCCCGAGGACGTAGTTTGCGAAGAATTGCCATGGAACCGGAAGGCGAAACGTGTTATAACCTGGCGGCGGAAAACGTTATAACCTGGCCAAGTGGAAGGCAGAAAATGCTATGACCATCATCATTCACGAAGTGCGTCATTTGGCCGACACCGTCCATGCCTGTAGGTTTGCATCAGAAGAAGAAAAAAGAAAAGAGAAAAAGGCTAACCAAAATACTGAGTGAGCGGCGGGAAGGCCGCACCTGGAGTGCTGCGAGGGAAAAAATCAACTTCAAAAAGAGCACAAGTTGTTTGTTTCCGCACGCATCGCCGTCGCTGTTGGTACCAAAATCGAATCCGGCAATATTAACACCGCTGAAAACTACATGAGCCCCAAAACAAATTTTCGAACGAGGGGAACGCAAACTTACGTGAACTTCAAGGTCCCTGAGCCAGGCGCCGGAGAATTGGGGGCGCAGGTGCCTGAGGAGCCAACGGCCGTCGATGTCGTGGACGCAACGGTCGTGGTTGCAACGGTCGTGGTAGTTGCTGTGTGCGTGGAAGTTACAGTCGCCGTCGTGGAGGTAGTTGTAGACCGAGCGGTCGACGTGCTGGTCGTTAAGATCGTCGTGGTCACTCCAGTAGAAGGTTGACACTGTGAGTAAACTGCCCTGCCGTCAGGCAGGAAGAGGAATACCCTTGTCCAAGAGCGGGGAACTCACAGTCGTTTACCAAAACACAGGTGGTGCCGACCACGCAAGTGAAAGGTCCAGCCCAGCCCTGGTCGAAATGAAAAGGATGCCCAGATCTGTGAATTCATATAATACGGACCTCTCCCCCGCCTCCACATATTATCAATGTCTTCATCCAGTGCACATAGTTGGAGAAGCTCACATTGAGACCACACAACACCTTGCGCCCGAGCATATGAGGCGAACAGCGAGAGACTTATGACCAAGGGATATACTGCTTTGCGGTAGGCCATATTAACGCGACGCGTCGTTGCTCAGAGTGAAAACTTCATCGGCTTAAATGCAACAAGCGAGAGCCGAAATGTCGCCGAGCAGGGGAGACAATTTGTAGGCGGTCACCGGGCGAGATCATTCCAGTGAATGTGCCGCACGTGGAGCGTATGCGGCTGATATTCGCGTCAACGTCGGGTTGCGTCGTGGGTCCACCTGGGTTGAATACGGATATTCATAGATGGACCTCGGGAAATTTGAACAAACCCTCGGGTAGCCGGGGCGCCGTGAAGTTGTGGCAAAATTTTGGGCCAGGGAGATTCTTGTTCGATTTCAACTGATGTCTCCGAGAAGTCGACTTCTTAAACAAATTTCCGACAGGGAGGGAATCTAGACGTGAACAGTGGGCCAAAAACAAAGTGAATGCCGGCTCCTCGTAGGTTCAAATTGTTCAAGAAGTTGGTTCTATAATTCTGACTCGGAACTGCGGCTGACGCCCGCGCTTGAGCTCTAGCTTCTTTCGGAGTCGCTCCAGTAGAACAATAATTTTGCGCCGAATCGCGCCAGTGCAGTTGAATCTTGGTCCTGGCTTGAGTGGAGGGCCGCAGCCAAAATCGAATTCATTTTTTGACAAAATCGGCCATCCGTCATATCACTGGAATTTCACAGTGAAGGTCGGAGAGGCTTATTCGACGTTACATAACGTCCAATCTTGCAAGAGATAAAACGTTGAACGTTGAGCTGTGTTGCCTGATTGGTGTCGCGGGAGAAAGAGAGCCGCCCAAGAGCCGCCCAAAGCGGTGCAATGCCAGCGCCTATCATCATTCATGATTCAGACGCCGAGTAACACCTTTTGACCTTTGCCTCTTGCCATGTCTGCTTTACCGCAGGAACTCTACGACATCATCATATCTCTATGTGAACCAAGCGCTCTTGTTTCTTGCAGCTTAGTCTGCAGAAGCTGGGTTCCATCCAGTCGAATCCGCGCTTTTGCAAACCTTCGGCCCCTAGTCATTCAAGTTTCGCCGTCGTCCCTACCACAAGTCCTCCTGCTGGTTGATGGCCCCGTATCTACCATCTCTCCCTACGTTAAATCATTGGTTTTGAAAGACTGGGTCCAAGGGTCTGCAACGTCGAGCTCGTTTTATGCTTTGTTGCCCCGTCTGGCGGGACGCACGGTTGCCGTTGAATCCCTCGCATTCCATTCGACAGACTGGGAAGGGATGGTCCACGGCGCCCTGAATTTCCTGGTATTCTACTTCAAAGACACTTTAAAGACACTCGAACTGCGGGATTGTGCCTGCAGCACATTCAGCAGTCTTGTCGACCTGACGAGTTCTTTTCCCGCCCTGGAAAACCTCTCTCTCCACCGCCTTCTTCGTCTCAACCCACAACGGCCTGAGGTGAAGGCTTCACCTCCGCCTCCCCTTCCGCGCCTGCGCAGCGTCCATGCCCATGGATATATAAAACACGAGCTGTTCCGATGGCTCATGGGCCTCACTATCGAGGTGGTAACGATTGGACCCCTCCTTCCAGGCGAATCCCGTGCGTTTGTAAAATTTCTGAGGGCCATGAAGAATAACCTCCAGCACATTACGCTCAGCGGCGAATCCACACCGAGTCAGTTTCCTTACTTTTATGTCAGTTGAGACTCATACCGTTTAGACTTTCACCGCGATATTAATCTCAAGAATAATCAGCATCTCACCTCCATCCACTTCACCAACCTTATGCTGAACTACCGCGGCGCTGAGGGGCCGGCCAGCATGAGCTGGTTTATTTCTATCCTTCTCGGGATGCAATCTTCCAGTCTCCGAAGTCTCCGGTTTAGCGTCTGCGCGCATTCGAGGGGTTCTGGAACACTCGAGGTGATCGACTGGGCTGCTCTCAGAACATGTTTGGACAAACCGCAGTTTGTTTGCCTGACGTCTGTCACCTTCTCGTTTTCCATGTCGCGTCACAAGGAGGTCGACAGAGGATGGTGGGCGGGGTACATGGAAATGGCGGAGAGCTTCGTGCGCGCCCGCCTACCACAATACCTGGACACGTCGATCCTGTGTTTTGAATTCGAGCGTGTGGTCACCAGTGGATCCGACTCGGATGATGAATCCGCATAGGCGCTAAAACTGTCACAAGTGGATAGGACCTCAATCTTCGACGACTTCTGGGTCAACAAGGCCCTCCAACCCTTCTCTCCGCAGCTCGATCTTGCACTTGAAGGGCCGCGGGTGGCTGTAGATAGGCTTGGATAAAATTTTGCGTCTGCAGACCCGGTGATTACCCACCTGATAAAGCCATTATACTCAACGACTGGCTCAAGTATTTTCCCTTGCTCGTCGACGGACTTCGAAATACGGAACATGCAGAGGATGGTGACTACGGCTATGAACACACTGTTTTCAGCAATGTGCATCCCAGGGCATATTCTGTGGTCGTGTTTAGTTTGGTTGAAATTAGTAGCTTTTTAGGTTTATTTTCCTGCGTCCAAATCCAAATGCTGCAGTGACGGTTGAGTTAGGGACGTCGTCGCCTGTCAGATACCTCTCTGGACGAAAAGCAAACGGTTCGGGGAAGATCTCCTCGTCATGGAGAATGGCCCTGGTTCAAAGTTGAAAAAATGCAACGAGTGAGATTGTAGAGGTGGGCGCACCAAACATTAGCCCACACAATAGAGCCCTAGGTGGAATGATTAAGAGGCCAAGCTAAACATTCCTGCAGAACATACCTTTTCTATCGTATAACCTCTGTAGTGGTCTTCCTGTGTTACAACGTGCGGAAGACCTAACACTCAACACCTTGGTTAAAAAATGATTTTGATGAGCTAGCTCACCCAATGGCACACTCGGATTCCACCTCCACACCTCCTTCACAATGGCCGACACGTAAGGAAGGTTTTCCTTGTCCTCGAATGTCGGCAGCCGAGTGGGCATTGGTATTGAACCCTGGGAGGAATTCGAAGCGGCCAAGAGGGAATCGATCTCCTGCTGTGCCCGGTCTTGGACCTCGGGGTTGAGCGCCATCGCGAGGATAAACGACGTCAATGCCGATGGTGTCTGCATCCAAGTTCGTTAGAAGATTCTAAGGTGAGCTTCCGTTTTCTCACCGTTTCTGCACCACCTTGCGGAGGTTGTATTTATAAAGATGTTCAAGTTTAATTTGGATCCATACCTGAGTACAAAGCGGTCGCAAACGCCTGCACGAGTTCTTCCTCTTCCGGCGTCTCCTCGCCGTTCTTCTCTTGGAGATAGCTGAGTAAAAAGCATGGATGCGGATGCCCAGTTTCCTGCAACCAGATGAGCAGAGCAGTATGAATCCAGAGCAAGGCTGACAATTTCTCTTTTGACAAACTGAAACGGCACGTCAAACAGTTTATCGAGATCTGCCCGCATGCGTTGGGCTTTACGCTGGAAGGAGACACCTGGAAGCCACGAGGGCAGGTACTTCACTGAAATGCGACGTGTTTAGCTTGTCGAATGGGAATATACTACTATTTCCTTACGAGCTGGGAAATAGTCAACCCACCACCGTCCTGGGTCTGAGGCAATAGAAAATCCCTCCATGGCGTCCTCAGCAATTTTCACGAGGCCCAGAGGATCACCTAGATTCGGCGGATATCCGTACGCCAGAACTAAGATCAGGGAAGATGTGCAGCTGTGGAGGTTGACTGAGAAGTAGTAGGATCACAAAATAGAGCGACCTACTCCCGAGCGTGAGCGTCGAAATTATCGGGGTCGGACAAGAGTTTTCGCAATAATCTTCAAGTTCAACGCGCGTCAAGAAGGTATGAATAAGTTCGCTTGAGGACGAGTAACCTTTTATTCTCTCGTTCTTGAATCTGGAGAAGAGCGGGTTTGGCACACGCTCTTGGGCCCATAAATTCGTGGAATAGCCTGCGAAGTTCGCGGAAACGGGGGTTGTGGGAGGCTTGGGCGTATCCCAGACCACGCGACCATCCCACCCTGAATTTGTTAACAAAGTCTGGATCGTTTCGTATTGCAATATCGGACTCACAGTTCCCCGGCCATGGTTGCAGTCGGTCGGTCAGAATAGATATTTCCTTCGATCATCTGTATCAGCGTTGCAAGAACGGAGCTCAGACAGCAGTATTCACTGACCACGACTTTCCAAGAGATCGGTGGCCGCGCGCATGGAGGAGAGAATGATTGTGGGGGTTCCGAGGATCGATATCCTGATTACATCGCCTGAAAGCAAGTCGACGGTAAATCAACCAGGTCCAGAGACTCTGTGTATGTCAGAATACGCGCCATATTGCGCCTTCCACTTCGCCCACTTCAACCATTGGCGATCTGGCGGGATTTGCAGTGTGTTACCGAGGAGCGGAAAGCCAGGAGGTCCTGGGGGATATGGTCCTTTCCGGGTCCGTCTTGTCCATGCTAATGCGAAGAGCGATAGGAACAGGAGTGAAAGCGTCGGGAGAACAGAAAGCGAGGCAAGCATCGTAATGGAGACGGCGGTTACAAACAGATAAAGATAAGATAAGAACGGTTGAACTTCGGCTAAAACTGAATATAGTTGTCTACGACAGCGATTTCGACCAGTGCGTGAACACTGAACACCTCCGAGATCCGTATTCGCGTTTCTCGCATAATAACATTCGCGTTCCCTCAACGTTCCCTTGTATATTTGAAACACCACTGCTGGGTTCGATTCTGAGCCAGTACTCACGAATAATGCATTTGACAGTGCTCACTATTTATTTTCCAAAAAATATTTCGCCATGAAAGGTTTCGTCGAGTCTCGAGCACACGCCGTTTCGCTGCCGCCAACCACGGCCCCTACAATTCTCCCGCCTACCCATTTCCGACGCCGACAGTAGTCTCCAGCTGCGGGTTACGCACAGTGTGGACCACATCGACCAAATTGAACCACCGGGACTTGCGTGTCCGAGTCGCCCAAAGAATTGAACAAGGACAGTACAGTACAGTACTTTGAAATAAAACCGTCAGTCCGGAAATGACAACCCAATGTTGGCACAAAGAATCTGGATGCTAAGTGTATCCATAGGTCATTGCAAAATATTTGAGGCTCTGAGATGAGTTGACTCTGCCAGTGAACACGTCCAAATCCTTGCCCCGAGGTTAGCACAAGTTCAAAGCAGGACTCGAGAAGCGCGGCGATTCTTTTGATCAAAATGAAGACACAGTTGGACCCGCTATCTATAGCCAGTAATGCGAATCCCCCGAGAAAAATCCTGGGCATCTGAGTTATCTTATTATTATTATTTCGATTAAATAATTCGCCACCATACACTCACCGACACCAGTTTGATCCGCTCCAGTCAATTGTCGTGATTGTCGTGACTGCTGTCGCCTGCGCCTCGGCTCGTTCTCGACTCTTGCGTCCACAGTCTACACTGCTTCAAGCTCCAAGCGCCGTACAAGTGCTGCGGAAGTGGAATAAAGCAGGAAGAAATTGGGAAGAAAGCTCAGCCCACTTTGGTTTGATTCACGTGCGTGGAAGTGTGCTTTCCGGATTCCATCACTTGTACCACTCGGAGACTCTATCTGCGGTGACTTGGTCCTCCTCTCGCTTTAAAATTGCCCGGAAGACACTGAGGCTATACCGGACCTTTCTCCGCTCGTTCAGCGCTCCATTTTGACGCCCACAACGTCCATTTCGACCGCAATTAAGCATTTGTGGCGGGCCTTGCGCTGGAATGGCAAAAGGCAAAACTCTGAGCCCTCAAGAGATCTATAGGGAACGCAAGCAGCGGTAAGAACCACTCCGACACTTCCGGCCTTTAAACTGACTGAATTGGATCAGAGAAGAGCAAGCAAAGCTCGCGTTTCTGCCCCCAGGGCTCTTTAATCATGGAAATACGTGCTTTATGAACTCGGTTCTTCAAGGGGTGCGTCTACCAATCTTCCAGGCCTGTGTCACGAAAATCTGAACCACAAGCACAGCTGATCGCGACCCGACTTTTATCTGAACTCGTCCACTTCGCTCCCATTCCGCCATCGACCCAAGCCCACTCCGCCACCTTGCTAGCGTCCCGCCGCTCGCCACAGTTGACTAACGGTCACGATCTCGCTGGAGAGTACGAGAAGAAATGGGTCAACACGATGCCCATTGGGGACATGTTCCTCAACGTGCTGCACCGCTCATGGGAGGCGCAGTACGCCCGCAAACGGGACATCAATCTCAGTCCCAAGTGCGTACTGTGCGTTTCCGATCGATCTACTACTAACGGACTATGGCAGGCCGCTGTTGTCCGCGCTGGGCAAAAAGTACGACCAATACCTCGACTTTGCCCAGCAGGATGCGCACGAGTTCCTCCGCATCCTGCTCGATGCCATGAGCATGGAGGAGCTCGACGCGATCAAGAAGATGAGCCCTCCGCAGCCGCCCAAGAAGCGGCGGCGCACGTCCTCGCCACCGCCACCAGCCCCGCCCGAGGACGCGCCGATTGCCCTCGCGGACATGATCTTTGGCGGCAAGCTCGCGAGCATCCTCGTCTGCCAGAAATGCAAGCACGTCTCGAACACGTACGAAGACTTCAATGATCTGAGTCTGAGCATTAAACACGAGGATTATGACCGCGGGCTCAAGAAGCGCGATCGGTTCAAGTCGCTGGCGAAGCGACTGGGGACGGTCGTGTCCCTGGGCGCCAGCGACGCGTCGCTGTACCCGCTGCGCGCGAGCTCCGTGCCGCCCAGTCCGCGGGAACGGCCCGATGAGTCGGGAGAGCTATTTGTTGAAGCGGCGACGGCTGCGGAAGATCCGAGGAGGAGAAGTTTGGACATACCTGCGGAAGAGGCCGGTGCTGCGCAGGAGGTGGACCATCCTGTGCGGTTGAACGCGGTGTCGCTGGTGGTGACGCTGGACGAGAAGCGCATTGAGTTTGTGGACCAACCAAAGGTAGACAGGGCGGAGAAGAAAGAGAAGGAGAGGTCGAAGAAGGACGACGATGGATGGGCGAAGATCGGCCGAAGGCTGAGTCTCGGGCTCGGTTCAAAATCGTCGAAGGAGAAGGAGCGCAAGGGGCGATCTGCGGAACGCGCCAGCCGCGCGTTATCGTATACCGGACTCGCCGTTCCCTCATCGTCGGCTTCCGATACTCCGCGCTCTAGTACGTCGACGGTGGAGCAGAACCCCGAGATCAGACTCTCGCGTGCCTCGCGATCCCTCGAACGCACGCTCTCCCCAGCACACGTCGTCGTCCCGCCCATCACTATCGCCGCACCGCAACCAATCGTCGCTGGTCCTTCCTTTGTACCCGCCGGCCTGAACAACGTCGCGCGCAGCAAGTCGCCTAAGCCGCCGAAACCCTCTGCAGGCGAGACGGCGTACCTGCGGCAAATCCTTGCGGACGTGACGACGGGCGAGGGCGGTGCCGCGGCGGTGTGGCTCAAGCTCGGTGGCGGACTACCTGGGGTGGAGGAGTGTTTGCGGATGTTCACCTCTGTGGAGGTGCTGGATGGGGAGAATATGGTCGGGTGCCGCAGATGTTGGAAGATCGCGCATGGGGAGTATGTCCCGCGCGTAAGGACGGAGGATTACGCGAATGGGAACGGGGACGCGGATGGCGATTCGGAGGATAGTGGGGATAACAAGGAGGGGGCATCGTCGCCTGCGGTGTCCATTAGCGTGGAAACCCCGTCACATTCGCATGCGCATGGTCCGCCCCATCATCGCCCGACACTACCGACGTCCTTATCGACGCCGCTAATATCGGTATACTCGATGCCCAACGTGAAGGCTGCTGAGTCGTCGTCGAGCCTACCGCTCGTTACACCGCCGAGCAGTTCGTCAGATTCTGCCCTCGAGCGGAATCACTTTGAGTCGTCGGACGATACGGACACCGTGACGCCACCGTCGTCGGTGAGCTCACTGCAGTCGCTGCCGTTGTCTGGCTCGGGCCCGGAGCAGGAGGTACAGACACCACCGGCGACGAAGGTGACGGTTATTCCACCGACGCCAAGTGAGGACACATCGTTTGATGTGGATGGGGATCGGCGCGTCTCGGCGGGTAGCTCGCTGAATGCGATCGTAGAGGGCGAGGAGACGACGCCATCGACGCCGCCGGTCAACGGGCACGGTCTCGGTCATAGCAATGGAGTGGTGCCCGACGTAAACACACTTTACCCGCCACGGCCGCATCATCAGCGGCATCTATCGGACGAAAGCTCGGACGGGAGCTCGGGCGACGAGAGCGACGCGTCCGCCGCCTCCGCGCAGGCCTCATCCTCCGCCCCCGCCTCGGAAGACGCGCGCTCCGACGCCGAGTCCGGCCTACCTGCAAAGCCGCGCACGAAGCCGAAATCGAAGCCGAAGCCCGTAATCATGCGTCCGGCGTATAAGCGCTACCTCATCGCGATGCCGCCGCCCGTGCTTGTCATCCACCTCAAGCGCTTCCAGCAAGTGTCCAAGACGATGCAGTTGATGTCGTTCTCGAATGGGTTCCGGAAGCTGGACGACTATGTGACCTTCCCCGAAACGCTGGATTTGACGCCGTTCCTTGCCCCGAAGAAGGAGGATTATGGGCTCAAGAAGGGCGCGGCGCGGTTCAACAAGGCGAAGCGGCCGGTTGCGGAGCGGTGTATGTACCGGCTGTATGCCGTGGTGGTGCATATTGGGAATATGGTTTGTTCTCTTCGCCTCTGTTAGAAAGGTTCTGTGTAACTCATCATTTCGCTGCAGCTCGGCGGACACTACATTTCGTACGTCGCGCTCCCCACAGCGGCCGACGTCGCCAATATATCACACACACCCATCTCGCCGCTGCCTACATCACCCACATCCGACCCTGCGCCGGAGACTCCCCCTACACAAGCAGCACCGCCGGCGCGACAGTGGGCGTATATCAGCGACACAGTCGTTCGGCTAACTACCCTGGAGGAGGTGCTCAAGGCCAAGGCGTACATCTGCATGTACGAGCGCCTTTAACTAACCGCATTCATACATGACTAGACCGGACTGTTTATTTAACCTATTTATTTCGCAAGGCATATAGTGTATGTAAATCGCGTCGAGAGCTAATGTATTTAGTACCCGCTGTGAAACAGGTTCGCTATCGTTGAATCTGTAGACTGCACAGAGTTGCACAGGCGCGGTCCGGTTGATGGCCTCGCAAGTGGTGGCTCTTGTCCCGAACCACCATCATGGACCAAAGCACGCAAAGAAACGCGTCAAGAGCCTCCACCTTGGCCTGCTATTGCTCGCAGTGTGCTCGTGCTCCGATCTCACCAGGCACCTATCCGCCAGGCCCATTGCAATTCTCGCAGAAACCCTCCCGGTTAAAGCTGAGACCATTATTGCGCAACGCAGCGCACCCCATTTGAAATTTTGACTCCGGGACCTCCAGAGGACTTCCAGGTGCGCAGAAAGTCGGATCGGTTCCACCGGGGACCTTATTCACAATGCGAACTATCCAAATCAATCCCAATTCCGCGCTGGCCCCTTTCCTTACCACCACTGAATTGGTGAGCAGGCATCCTTTTCCCCTCTCGTACCCACCAAGATCGTTGGGCGCCCGCCCGGGGCAACCCACGTCTCGCGAAGCAGCTTAAATTCGCTCAGCGCCACCCGGCTTGAGAGCTCGACCTCATCGCACTCTCGGCCCACTACCCACACATCCTGTTGTTGTTCTTCACGGAGTTGCTACTTTGCGAATATGCAAACCGCTTTCGTAGACCCCAATTACCAGAGGACGCAATTTAAATAAATCTCAACGACTGGACCTCCCTCGGATCCCTAACCTGGGTGAACTCGTACTTCTTCCCGTCGACCCTACCCTCTACGCACATTTGGCCCCCGCGTCAATTTCCTTTTCTGCTGCCGAAGAAACAGAAAAAGAAGAATGCGCGAACCAAGGGCCACTATCATCCTTGTCTCGTAATGGCGTCCGTCTTCCCCCGGGCAAGCCTGTGCATTTCGGATTTTACATCGTTCGTTCGTTCCTCAACAACCCCAACGCCCTATCGGACCTCTCAGAGGACTCCGACGATTTCAAGCGTACTTATGGTCCCAATGCAGGTTCAAATTCCTCTCGTTCTACCTCGCAATCCTCCCGGTTCTCCTGCTCCCCTTGTATTCGAAAACTACCCGGGTTCCGAGTGTCCGGGGTGGCTCTATCTCATGGCGACACCGCTTGTGATGGAACTCGACGAGGTATGGCCTTCAACGCCGCTCCATTTTACTACGTAGTCACTGATTTCTTTTCCTTGTACTTAGTATTACTCCCGTGGAGTCCCGTCGTTCATGATGCGCAACCTCGCTGATCTGACCAAATATGCTGGTGTCGAGGAAGGGATTTCTAACGAATACACGGACGATGAGGTAGGGAAGCGGGACGGGCGGGGATGAGCCGGAGAAGACAAATGACAGCGGCGGCAGCGAAGATCAAGATGACCAGGAAAACGACGGCAACGAAGAGGACCTGGAGAAGGGCGACGGCGGGAACCACGACGGCGGCACCAAGGGCAGAAATATGGAAGGCAGGAGGGCCGACGACGATAGCCAAGCATCATCCGTATGGCGGGAACATTCGGGGGAGGGGCCCTTCGAGAGAATGCTTTGGGATGAAGTGTTGTAGATGTTTGAGTGAGGTTGATATTTAATACACATGCAATTCAAAGAGGGAATACGAGAGGTCCCTGGGTGAGGCAATGTTCCTCGCCTTCCCTCGCCAACCTCAAGAAGTAAAAATTGTATTTTTCTCTCAAGGATCAGGTAGTCTCTCTAAGACAGACGCTCTATAAAAAATGTGCTCGTACCTCGCGTTATAGATTAAGTACTTACTCGACATTACTTACAGAAAGAAGTGCTCTTGATATTAAAGACTTTCGAAGAGAGGAATCGAGTCCAGAATAATCGAAAGGATTTGAAGGAAGGAAAAGGTGTCGACTTTTTGGTGCAGGTTGTCATGCTAAAACGGAGAGAGCGGCTTGTGTGTTCGATGCCGAGCTCGGGAGGGAGCCGAGTTGATAAATACGGTGATGCCCGAGTGGAGTTTAAAAGCTTCGGCCTTGCTTCGGACAGACGTAATTTTCAATTCCTTCTCCTCCTCCGTTAATGAGCAACTCTAATCTCCAAATTTGAGGAATGCATACACGTAAATGGCAACTCTGACCCGAGTCGCCAAGTCAACGGCCGGCGGTCATCCCAGCAACTCCCCAGGCGGCGATTAACCAAGAGGACACGAGGCGAAAGACGGCCTTGGAAGGGTTGCCCTCCTTCCACACGACGTAGCTGTCGACGAGGCCAGCGTAGGCGCCCGTGACGGCCATGATGGTGTCGACGACCTCCAGCTGGCCGCGGGCGTAGAAGTTCAGCATCAGCAAGCCGATGATGGTGGTGCGCACGGTGCCGACGACCATGACGGGCGCCGCGGCAGGGTTCTCGGCGATGCGGGCGGGGAGGCCGAACTCGAGCATGGCACGTCGGGCGTTCAGCATGGGCCACATGCCGCCCAGGGTCATCGTTGTGGTGATGAAGAGCGCCGGGAGGTGGCGTGGGCTGAAGTGCTCGAACATGGCGGACGGCAGGGTACCGTTATCGTTATCAATCAAATACGGAGGTACTGTGTGGTGTTTGATGATTAGAGTGGAGAAGGACTCGGACTTGCGTTTGAGAGAGCGTCGAGGGATAGCTAATAGTTAATGTTGTTTTTGAATTCCTCGCCAACCTCGGGAAGTAAAACATTGTATTTTTCTTTCAAGGCAGGACATTACACCAAATTGACTTTCTTGGAGCGCGGCGAAATAATCGCGACGACTTTTCCCTCGAAATCCGACCCACCCTTCGTTGCCACAAGATCCGCATCGGGCACGTCCACCCCAAGCAGCGCCTCAAGGTTCGATGACGCGAGCGCAATCACATCCGCCTTTTTCAAAATGCCGTTCGATTCGAGCCCCGCCTGAAAGGAAAGCTAGTCAGCACAACACAAAATATTTACGGACGAGGAAGGAACAGGGACGCACCCACGCTGCATCAAAGCGTGTGTTCCTCACAGTCGCCACCTCGTCGGCCGCGATCCCGACGGTGACATTGTGAGCCACCAGCGTGGCGATGGCACTTCTCTGCGTAAGTGGTGGGCCCGGAAGGATGCGTCGCTCCTGCCAGGTCGAGGGGAACGGCCGCTGCTGGACGATCACGCCGACGCCAGCCTCGCCAATCTCCCTCGCCAGCAGGTGCGCTTCCGTTGCGCCAGCCAGCGTCAGACGGATAGCGTTCCCCTGTGCGGCCTCCACCTCTTTCTTGAGGACGAGAACGCTCGCGATGATGTCGGCGTTCTCCACCTCAATGACGAGCGGAATTTTGCCCTAAAAGGATCGTCGGACTATTGAGCTCTGACAATCTGAAACCGAGTACCGAAACAGCCCACCTCGAGAACATGCGTAAAGCGCTTCCCCACATCATCCTTCCTCTCCCCAGCACCAAGCAGCAGCCCTCTCAGGGCCGCTATTTGCGTGCTCACGCTGAGCCCAGAGTTCAAGGACAACCGCACATGCAGTGCCGCGACCTCCTGCACGACAGCCCCGTCGACGAGCTTGTGCGCCGCGGCGGTGCGGAAGACGGTGCTCAACCCCGAGAGGAAACCCCCCGACGGCGCGGTGACGCCGGACGTCACGCCATTCCGGTACCCGATGAACGCGTCGCGCGAGGCGAAGAGCAGTCCATCGGCGGCTTTGATGACGGTGCCGTCGATGAGCGGGGGGGCACCGCCGAAGACGTCGAAAACGGGCCCGTCGTTGGTGGATGCTGTGTTTATATGGGTCAACGGTCAGGTGGCATTGAAGAAAATACGAGCTTAGATACATACGTTCGCCGGATATGTGAACGAGTCCCAGGGGGCTGCCATATGTCAAGAGCCCGGGGCTAGGAAATGGTCAGTTTCCCAGCAGCCTATTTACAGCGGGAAATACACACGAAATAGATCCTCCCTCAAGATCAATCTGCAGCACATTGGCGCGCGTCAGGGCCCCAGGGCACGCTGCCTGCACTCCACTGCACACAATCTCACCATCCTCGACAACAACAACACCGCCTTGTCCGGCCGCCGTTGCCGAAAACACCTCCGCCACCGTCCGCGTCTGCCTGTGCTTCACGAACAGACTCCCCACATTCCTGAACACCACCACGGGCGCCTCCGCTTTCGTAGGCTCGAGCGGCGGTAGCCCCTCATATTTAATGGCGTCCTTGATCTCTTGCTCCCAGTTGGGGGTCGCTGGTGCGTGCTGAGCGGAGGGCGGTTTGGGGGACACGAATGGCTCGGAAATCTGCGCGATGCCGTCGATCCAAACTTGCTTGGGGGTTGCACCGAGGGCGAGTGGGTGGCTATCCCAGATGATGATGTCTATATGCGTCAGCGAGGGAAAATGAAAGGGAGAGTCTACCCACCAGCATCAAAGCCCTCAATGAGGTGTCCAATTCTGTGGTCCTGTCCCATAATCCGCGCGGGGGTGCCTGTATTACAGTTAGCGCACCTCTATCTCGCGCTACTGGGAGAATTGCGTACTGGTCACGGAAGCGAGCGCCAAATTCTCCGCCAGACCAAAGTAATGCGCCTGCTGCGCCTCGTACACCAGGTGCCGCGAGTTAAGCACCGGGTGGTCGCTCTAGCGATGGGGATAAGTATGTTATATTCAGAACCAAAGAAAACACAAACCTTCATGACGACGTCAAGCCCATTATCCGCCAGAATGCGAGGCGCAAACTCAGAACCGCGGAACGCCTCGCGCTTGTACCGCGCGGCTGTCGCAAAGATGGCGACGGCGGGGGTGGTACCTGAATGACTGTCTCAGGCGCTGCTGGACATTGAAAATTGTAGAGTATTTACCGTAAGCCTTCTTGATCAAGCCGGGCACCATGTACGCTTCGTCTGGGCCGATATTAACAGGGAAGCAAACTGTGTATTGGGGGAGAACTAACGGGCATGATGGAACGCGGCGATGGAGAATTTGAATTCGTTCGTCAGCTGGGGCGCAAATATGAGTTTCACGTTAACCACCAAGTGAGAAAAATACATACCCGAACCATTCCGTCGATATCAACGCCTTCGTAGCAGTGGTTCTGCACCTTGACGCGGCCGCGAAGTACGTCGACGAGCGCCTCCCACTGGAGGTCCTCTGGGAAGTCGCCGAGCCCGGTCCACTGCCCCGCGAGGGCCTTGGTGCAGTACGCGTCCTGCTTGTCCTTGATGATGCGCGCGGTGTTGTATGCCTGGCGAAAGGCCCATTGCGTGTCCATGCGGGTGCCGGCGTAGACGCGGCCTAAAAAAATCATTACGCGTTCAGTGGTAATCCAAATAGATATTGCGTACTGGGGTTTTCTCCTGCGACGAAGACAATTTGTTCAGCGGCTGCTGCGACGAAGCAAATACATACCACACGCGTGTCTTTCAATCAAAGGTTAGCGAGAAAATAAGGCGAAAGAGAGGAAACGCACTTCATCTGCCGCCACCTTGGACGCGCGAACGGGTCGACGTGTGTGCCGTTGAGGGAGTACGGCGGCTCGAGGAGCATCGCAGAGGACGAACGCTCCTTCGTGGGCCGCAATTTAATCACAAACGCCTGCCCGCCAATCGCGTCGGCGCTCCCGGGCAGCACGTTCGCGGTCGTAACGCCGCCGGAGATGGAGAGGCGGTACGCGTCGTCGTGCGTGTTCAGGCCGTCCAGTGACCTACAAACATAACGGGTTAGAGTTTTTCTGTTGTAGTGTCTGTCTAGAAGAGACTCACCGCAGCCACGGCAGAGCCAGTCCCTTGATCGAGTTGGTGTCGGAGGCGCCCCTCAACGCAGGTGAACTATCCACCCCCAGATGTGAGTGAAGGTCCACGATACTACAGCAGTCGATTTAGCTGGTTAATCGAGTAATTGCAGCTCCACACACCCCGGAGTCACCCAAGCACCAGCCGCATCCACAATGTCAACGTTACTACCATACGCCCGCAAGTCAACGGCGCCCAGCTGCTTGATGAGTCCCTTGTCGATAATGATATCACCCCGAATAACTTCCTTGCCGTCATGTCGCCCAGTCCAGATAGTCGCATTGTGAATGAGGGTCGGGCGCGTCCCCTGCTCGAACCGATCTGATTGTCTGCGCGCCTGGAAGTTGTCTGGAGGCCCCGGAGTCAAATGAAGTGCGCTGCATTGCGCAATAATGGCCTCAGCGTTAATCGGGAGAGTTTCCGCGCGAGAATCCGGCCATAGCAGATAGGTCAGAGAGTACGAGCATACTGCGAGGAGTACCAGGCCAAGTTGGAAGCTCTTGACGCGTTTCTTTGCGTGTTTTGGCGCAGGGAAAGCCATTCCCTTATCCATAGTGGTCGTTCAGGACAGAACCCACGCTTGCGCAATATTTGAGCCATCTGAGGGCTTCCGCCGCGGCCATCACCCGGACCGCGCGCAAACTCTTCCGGAGCCATCTCCTCGAAACACAAAACAGTACGGTGTCGATGAAATTCAAAGGCTCGATGCATAGCCTGTGTTCAAGATTCACAAAGAGTCGCCACTATATGAATGTTCTCTTGGACAATATAACCAACCTGTGATACGGAGAGTGAAATGATGCGGATGGACTCCGCCTGGGTTCACCATTGCTCTAGATCTGTTACACCCTCTTCTCACAAACCAACCTCGATCCCACCGTGGAGCACGACATAAATCTGTCGATAGACGGTGTATCTCGGCCCTCGATGCCAATGAATGCCCGAAAAGCGTCTGCTACAAGACCGCATTGAACTACTGGGCCAAGATCCCAGCTTATTATTTTTGATAGATCTTCGTTCAAGGAGCGATATACATGAATAGATCTCTCATAGGATCCTTCGGTATCGCAATTTTGGAAGCAGCATGCGCGGGTCTATACGTCGTTTCTTTTCACCCGAGTCGGCGGCGTCCCAGAAATCCTCCCAAAAGACATGATCAGCTTCGCATCCCGATGAAGATGGTGCGCACCTCTTCCTCTTGGCTGGTTTCCGCGATATCTATTCCTTCGCCAACAGACATCTGCCGCGCCGTCGGGGAAGCGAGAAATTGTTGCCGACAGGAAGCACGATCCCTTCCGCGCGCACGAGCTTATCAAGACGTTCTGCGACTGGGACTCTGTCGCAGTGCGCACGGAGGCTGTCTACGAGGCCGTCTTCAAGTCCCCGCAAATGGAGTTGTGGGAACGGATGAAGCGGACGATGCAGCTGGGTCTCTTTCAGGCGGGCCCCATATACACCATCATCCTCATTGTCGATTGCTTCTTCCTTTTTCTCGAGTGGTGGATGCCGCGGGAGGACATCGATTTCGTTGGGGAGCATTGGAAGCAGGATATGTTTGAAGAGGTAGGGGTCTCCTTCGCTGAATCGCCTTGCCGCCCTCGCTTACTCGATCGATTTAGAGGTGCCAGGAGGCAAGATGACTTGGTGGGCGCCGGTCCCTGAGACTTGGAATTGTGGACATCATACTTTGAAAGGTGGACATCATCGTAATTCACTTTCAGAGGTACTGTCCGCATTCCGGAGGGTGAACGAGCAGCTTCGCAATAGCGACGCCCGTCAGATGCCTCGTTTCCGCGAGGAAGTGGCCCAGCGCCAAGAGTTTGACGCATTCGCAAACTGGGTGCAGGGCGGTCCACGACTGAGATAATACCATTGGAATGAACAGCCGTTGTAATTAACTGCGTACGCAGTACAAAAGAAAATCAGGTGCGGATGCCGAGCGGAGGTTGAAACGCTACGGTCCAAGAACAAAAGCACTCGGTTCATGGTCCTGAAGAAAGAAAATAGTAGAATCGATTCATATGTACAATATACGATACGAGCACAGGAAATAGCCTAGATAAAGTTCGAGATTGAGTCGTAGATAAATTCGAGATTGAGTAGTAGATAAATTCGAGTCGCGTAACCTTTGGGTGCGGCAAACACAAGGCGCAGCACTGGGGTATAACTGTACAGGTTGTAGCTCGGTGGTCGGACTGCTGGCGGGTATATGTCGATTAGACGACTTCAGCGAGGCCAGCACTGCATGATGAGGGTCAGAAAAGAAAGGCCGCAAAAGGAGGAATAATAACTCACGGGGTATAATATGTAACTTGATGGTGGGACTGTTGGCAGATATATGCCAATTTAGACGACTTGAGCAAGAGCAGCACTGGATGGGGAGAGTCAGAAAAGAAAGGTCGCAAACGACGAATAACGTACGGGATATAATACACAACTCGGCGGTGGAACTGCTGGCGGGTATATGTCGATTAGACGACTTGAGGAAAGCCAGCACTGCATGGAGTCAGAAAAGAAGGCCGCAAAAGGACGGATAATAACTTACGGGGTATAATAGGTTGTGACTCGACGGTCAGACTGCTGGAGGGTATATGTCGTTAGACGATTGGAGCGAGGCCAGCACTGCATGGTGAGAGTCAGAAAAGAAAGCCCGCTAAAAGGAATATAACTTACGGGGTATAATAGGTTGTGACTCGTGGCGAAGAGTGTTGTTTGGCGTCCGTGGTCTTCATGGCCGCACCTGCCGTCTTGCGTGTGTCCCTCCGTGAGCTGTGCTCCTGTCGACGCCGCGTCACCTGCTTCTTCTGGCCGACACGCCGTCCTCCGTCGTCGAAAGCTGATTCTCAACCGAGTGATTCAGGTGTAGAATGTAGGGGAGGTCTGAATTGGAAGGGAAATAAGAAAGAGTAGGGAGAGAGGACAAGGGAAAACGCGTACGGTCATTGCCGACGCCTTGATCCGAATGAATTTCAGAATACGACGGGACACCGAGCGGGCCACGGGTATCTGTCGATGCAGAATGAGCTTCCAAGTCCGCCGCACGCAAGGGATGACTCGCAATGTAAAGGTAACCGTAGAATATGATGGCGGGCGCTGCAATAAGCTGGAAGAGGTCATAAGTACGGAGCAGAAAGCAGTGAGTGCCACGACGTACCAATTTCTGAGGTATGGGTATATTACTCCATATTTCCAACGAGGCCTTGAACGTCGCCACAAGCGTATATTTGAATCCCGGGATGAGCTCGTAAAGTCTGCGATTTGGCCCGATTTCCACTGTCGATGCCTTTGGGCCAAAACCAAGAATGTGACCCGGATTGATGCTCTCGATTTCGGACAGGAGAACCACTGCCACAGGTGCTGCTTCACCGTCGGATTGAGCCGGTCGTACTGCCTTGAAGCCGCGAACAGTAAAATTACAAGAGCACTGGACTAGGCTGTGGCCGACACAGAGCCCCACATAACCGCAGAATAACGGGGGATAAGACAGCTTTCTGAATATAACTTTGGCGACAAACGGGAGGCTTGAGGCGATCCGAATGCTTCCCCGGAGAGACATTGCGATTGCGTGAGCAAGTGCAACACCACCGATGACCTATTCGAGCAAGTTGTTGTTAACGAACACGCCGAGATACTGATACAAAAAAGAAACCGACCAAACTTTCGTCGAGGTGGGGTGTTACCAGCGACGACAAATAAGATAAAAGACGAGATGCATTCCAAGTGATCTCCCTAACGCTTGGGTAGATACCGGCCAGATACCCGGTGTAATATTCCAGCCACACAAACGACCGGAAGTGGGGAGAAGAGGCCATCATGAGCGTAGAAAAGACAAAGAGGAAGGTGGGGGTCGGATCAATGGCCGACGCTAAACGGCGCAAGCGGCGAAGGATGGCGAACACGACGAAGCAGACGCAGTGAGTCGCGAGGCCAAGGAGGAGAATCTTGGCAGTTTGCCGGCCGTGTCGCAAGATATAGATTTTGGTAGTCGAAATGGCCGAAACAGCTGCAGTCCACCCGTCTGAGATGTATTTATCCATCGTTGAAGTAATCCGGCCGGCGATGAGCAGGGGGCTCGAGTCCGAGCTCCGAGTGAAATAAATGTAGGATCCAGCAGCAAACACAATGAGAAGCAGCAACAGCCACCATGGATTTCGGCGCGGGGTGTCGTCTGCACTGTCTGAACCTGGGTCGGGTGGAGGCGAGGGGGGTTCGCTGCCCATTCCGCTGTGGTTATGTGCGGGAGGAACGGCACCGGGAGATGAATTCGAGATGCTGGGCACGGGATATTCGGGACTCGGTGGTGTGGGAGAAGGCGGTGGTCCTGGACTGCACGGCGACGTATAACTGAATCCTTTTGCACGGAGGATGAAGAAAAGGGTGGCGAAGATGACAGTAGCGCAGCCCATTGCGGCCACGTAGGGGTGAGAGAGAGTGCCGTTGGAGAGGACACAGTTCGTAGGCGAAAGGATGATTTCGGTGGTCCTAGTCGCAGAAAGGACCGTTCTTGACACCGGAGACGCCAGCGAGAACCGTACTGAGCACGACGTGAGCCCCAATGTAGAAGAGGCCAACGAGGCCCTTGGAGGACGAGGAGAGGGAGACGATGGACGAGAGCATGTTGTGGTACGGGATCAAGATGCGAAATTGGTGTCAGCCACCTGCCAAACAAACAAATCGACAAGTCTGCAGGCAAACATCGCAGCAAATAAATAACGCGTCGGCACGTCACCTGATCGTGCCGTCCTTGCTCCTCCCCACTACCATCCCCGCGCCGTATACAAACAGGTAAGTGCTCGCCCAGTCCAATTTTTGTGTATCGTGCTCAATCCACCCCTCTCGGCCACCTCTAGACAAGTAAGGCTCGCCCCGTTCATTTTTATTTCTCTCGCTGAATCTACGTTACTAGCTATGCTTTGGGCATTAATTCAAACGGTGGCAAGCGGCTGCTCCTTATCTAATGATAAACGTTGGGCCCAGAGGACATCTCGACGTCTATTCAGCAATGGCGTCTGGGCGACGCGATGCCAATCCTACATGGCTCCTTCGACGTCGTGTCTGTCGCCGCCGAGGTCGTCTCCGGCTTCAACCTCAGACGTGGCCGTCACGCTTTTTCACGCGTATCGGCCGGTCCCTCGTCCTCGCCGAGCTTCAAACACCAGTTGTACGTTGTTCCCACTAATACTGCGTCGTTTTTGTGTTCTGATTCGTCTTCGTAGCAGTGCGCCAGTCGAAAGCCATCGATGGGGGGATTGGACCACCATTCTTTGTACAGGTGGATGACACTCTGATCGTCGCGGAACCGGAGAGTGCTATTGCGCCGTTGCACCCCGCCCTTACACCAACCCCGTCTCTATCTCCTACCCCCTCCGCCTCTACCTCTGCCTCCACCTCTGCCTCCGCCTCCACCTCCGTCTCTGCCTCCGCATCCGCCTGTGCCTGTGCCTTTGCATCTGCATCTGCATCTGCATCTGCATCTGCCTCTGCCTCTGCCTCTGCCTCAGCCTCCGCCTCTCCCGCACCATCAACCCACGGACTCGTCCAACCTCAAGTCATTCTTGTTTGGAGTTGCCGTCCCGCCCATCTGCATACTGTTGTTCTTCCTCGGGCTGCACTGGACCAGCCCGCGGGCCAGCAAACCTGCGGAGCCGGGTCCGCCGGAAACCGGCGCGACGCACCCGGGGGTTGGTGGCGGCCTCGAGGAGATTGCAGTCAACTTCGGTGTTCTTCCCAAGTTGCAGTTGCCGTTCCTTTTAGGCGAACTTCAAGGCGGGTGTTACTGGTCCTCCCCCCCACATGGCCTTCGACGCCGCGGTCGTCGACATCGATGCCCTCATATTAGACCTCTTCCTTGACGAGGCTGAAGTCGCAGATGCCGAGGACGCCGACACCACGCTCGATGCCCCCGACGTCGCAGCCCTGCCCGAGGCCGTTCCCGAAGCCGAAGACGCTCCCGACGCTGCCCTCGAGGTTGAGCCCATCGCCGACGCCGTCCCATCCGTGCCTGAGGCGCACCCCGACGCGTACGACGTCGACCCCGAGGGCGCCGACGCTGCGCTCGAGGCTGATCCGTCGCACCGACGTAGCTCCCAACGCAGCCGTCCCCGACTTCGACACTGCGCTCGAGGCCGAACCCGCCCTCGGGGATGCCGCCGGCGCTCCAGCCCATACGCGTGCTGTCCTCGCCGCCGAGCCCGAGGATGAGATCGTCGCGCAAGCCGCCCTCCCTGCACTCGACGCCTCCGCGCTCGAAGTCGACTGTCCCGGTGTCGATGCAGCCCAAGAACCCGCCCCGGTGCCCACTGCCTCCGTCGCCGCCCGTCCTCGCAGGTCCGGGATCCCGCGTCTGACCCGTTTCATACCCTCCGCCTCCGCCTCCACCTCCTCGCCTCTGCCGCATGCACAAGCCCGGCGAAGCACAGGTTAGCCAAACACAGGGCGTCGCCAGTCAAGGCCTCCAGCATTAAGGCTGCAGAGCAGGCGGCAACCAAGGCATGGGAGCGGGACCGCATCACCCTGCAGCGGTCTCCGGTGCGGGCGTCAGTGCTGGGTCGGGGAAGAATTCCTCTCGGCGAGGTGTCCTTGAACGCGCCGGGCAGGGCGGGAGGGAGTGGGGGGTGCGCCAGGGCGCGCCAAGGAGAATCGGGAGGTGGCCGGGTCGGAGAAGGGGAAAGCGCAAGCAGCGCGAGCGGCTGCCCGTCGTGGCAATAAGGTCGTAATATTATTTTATTCCCCACCCAGTGTACCATATAAACATCCCTGTAGCTCACAACCTATACCTGTATCATACATCTATCTGTAAACACTATCCTGCCATCGCTGTATAACTGTACATTACAACATTGCCATTACTAGCATAGCAACATACTATTCATTAAATTTCCTTCCTGTGTTTCGAAACATTTAGCGACTCGACGAAACAATTCAAAATTTGTTTGCCCAGGGAAGAGCGTTTCTCTGCCTTCGAAATCACTTTTAAATCGCCCTAAAACTCATGTCTCAAGCCGCAGCACCAACCATATCGCGCATCTATAGTTAGCGGAAGTGTGAGCCTCATGCTCAGATTGTAGCATCGCCGGTACCCACTGCCAGTTGTATTGACAGTCGGCCAACCAAGGAATAAAGGGCAAAACGACGTCGCGTGTGCGACAAGCTATATTGCAGTCGGATGACCCAGGACAAGAGTACAACGAAGATAGCAGAAGGACTGGAAATCAAAAATATTGAGCACGACGTTCCAAGACGAGCAGACAGAAAGAATGAGATCACTGATCAGAGAAGCCGGTGTTTTCTTTTTCCCTCGAATAAGCCCAGACGCCATGCACCGCCTAGTCTACCCCAGAACGGGGTAGAAAGTACGCCTCCTACATAGGCAGGAGGGGCGCGTAGCATCCGGGCACAGACAAGGTGTTCAACGAATGGATGAACTTATTTCGTCGTGAAGATGTAGGTGAAAAAACGAGGCTTACCTGAAAAATAAGATACAAGGGGGTAGCCCGGTAACCTGAACAGAGAGGAAAGGTCAGCACACGCTTTACTCGTCGAGTGAGAGAAGAAAGAAGGAAAAAGATCAGCAAGTTTTTGGTAAAAGGTTGTCCACAAGAGGTTGATTTCTCTCGTTCGGAAGCAGAACTGAAAAGTTCGGTCATCACGAAATGTTGTGAAGAGAAAGAGAGAAACTGGAGGTATCTATGTACGCACAGAATTTTTAAACAGATGGACGACGTGGTGAAAGGAAGAGCCACTTTGTGATCACCCAACTGCATAGCTTCGGCCGTCGGCATTATCGGGTTTGTCGGAGCTTGAATTCCTCGGTATAAAAGCCGAGCAAAAATCCCATCGGCAACCATTCCTGACTTTACACCACAACCTGGACGTTTTCCAGCGGGTAAGTGTTGTCTCTCATTCTCTGGCTATGATGATACCTTTCCATTCTTCGAGTCGGTGACGATTCTCGATGATCCTTACTCGCAACATGCATCACCAACTGAGCCTTTATTTTATTTTCTTCGCGTCTTCGGAATTCGTACAGTGCTCTGACTGTCTGCCTCTTTTTCAGGTTTCACTAGGTGGGTTTGCTTCCTCCCAGAACTTATGACGAGCGCGTTAGTGGGCGACAACTCAATGGGCTCTTCGCTAACACACACCACCCGCTGAAGTCATTTGGATGCGGAGTCATTCATTGCGATGTACTGAGGCCATTCTATGTCCTTCACAGGTCGTTTATCGATTGTTTTCGGGTCAATGTGAGTCTCTTTCCATCGTTGCTGTCCCTACGATGTACTTTATTATAAACAAGCATATGTCCGACCTTCATGAAGGACAAATTTATCTCGTCTGAGGGTCCTTTTTCTCCTTTTTACGGTTGTCTCCATGTTATTCTTTGCTGACCATGTTCTTATAGGTTAAACTCTTGATTGGTGGAGGCGTATCCTTGGTCCTGTATAACGTCTGTAACTTGTATGTATCGTACCATTGGAATCATCTCTTGACCGCTTTTACTTGCATTCGCGCAACGGAGGAACATGTCAGTTCGAGCAAAATGTCGACTTGGTATAATTGCCTCTCAAAAGATACATATATAATACGAAACAACGAAGAGCAAAAAGTTGTGCAAATCAGATCAACGAGGAATCGAGCAGATTTTACCACCAGCGTGCGTTATCCACCAACTTCGGCGAAGTGTTCGAAACAGCGCCATAACTGGGAACCTCGGCCGCGGGCGCAGGCGCAATCAAGTCTGTCTCCGACTGCGTCCTGCGGCGGCTCGCGATCCCACAGGACGCGTGTAGCCGTCGCCCTTGCTCCGCACGAAGCACCACGCTCCAGCGACGAAGATCCTAATGCCTGCACCCTACCCCCAGCGTCGCCGCGGCGCCCAAAACACCCGGAGCAGCAGCCTTGCGAAGACCGCGCCCGCGAATAGTGCGACGAGCGCAAGCACCTTGTGGTCGCGGCTCGTGACCTTGCGGCGGACGAAGAGATGCGGGTCCGAAACGAGCTCGACCCAGACAGCGGTCAGCACGACTGTAGGCGGTATGTCAATAAAGGAATCGCGCTTGAGAGAGGAGAAGCGCCTACCCGTAGTGCTGAACTGCGTATTCAGGCGCTTGCCCATGATACCCTGCAGTCCGAGGCTCGCGGCCATGAGGGCGAGACCGAGCGACGATAGGGTGTTCGTCCACGTTGGCTCTCCGCGCACGATGGCGATGCTTCCTTGACCGCTTTGCTGGATGCAGATCCCGGCGACGATGGTCAACGCTGCTTGTGCTGCGGTACCCGAAATGAGCCAGGCGCGTGTTTGAGCTCCGATCCGGTCCCCGATACGGCCAGAAAATGCGCCGATGTTAAACGCGATGAGGGACAAGAGGGCCTGCTGGTCGGCAATGGAGAACACGATCTCGCGGGTGCTTGCGCAACGCGCGACGGCGAGGGCGAGCTAATACCCGACGTAAATAAATACTGATCGATAGCAGAAATTAGAAAACGTGCCTGGGCAAAATTTCCAGTCTGGAACCCGCACCACACAAAAACGGCAGTGAACGAGATGGCGTCGCTGCAAAAAGGTTCCGTCAGTCCTGCGACGCGTTTACAGAAGTCGGTCGATGCACATAAAACCCGTCATGAAGCAGAAAACCGCCAACGGGCCCGTAGCATGGTCCGAATCGACATCCGACAGCAAGAAATCGCGCCACGACGTCCGGCTGGGAAATCCACTGTCGTTGTCGTCTTTGCGCAAGAGAGGCGAGGACGGCTCCACTGCCAGGACATTCGGGTATTCTGAAGCCATGGCCAGCTGGGACTCGATGGATGGGAGCAGTCAAGCTATAGTCTCAGACTGGCAGTGGCCTGACTTAAAAGGATAAAGTTAATGAACGCGGCGCACCGTATGAGACTTCTGTAGCCATTCTAACACCGCCTGGATAGGAGGTGGGCGGAAGGTGATTGGACGACAAAGATTGAGACAGTCTGAGACGGGGCTGAAGGGAGGCTCTGGGAGAGTACGGGCACTAGCAGGATAGATATCTTGGAGCAAGAAGAGCTTGGAGTGGTTAGCATAAGGTGGAAACGCCATTCTGAAGAATTCGCCAAGAGGGACGCGAAGATAAGCGTTTTTGAGAACACCGAGGCTCGACCGCGCACTAGGCAAGAAAATGGTGCAACACTAGTAGGGACCACTCCAGCTAGTCCAAGTTGGCGAAGAGCACAAAAAGTAATTCCACTAGCATTGTATACTCAAAAAAAAGCTGGCAGCCTCTGCAGCTTGAGTTCGCCTCTTGGCATCTGTCTGGGCGACGTCTAGAGACGTAAAGACGGAAAGAACCACGGAGCGGAAGACAGGTGTCGGCGGTGCAGCCAGAGTTCAAGTCTTTGTTAGATTCCCGAAAAGGGTTCGTAGCACGAGGCAGTCGGTCAAGTTCCTTTTTTGGTAAAGATGCCCAGCCAGAAGGGCGATCTTTTGGCAGGCGTGCGAGGTGTGGTGCCTGGAAAAACGGACATCAGAACGTAGGACGAGAGGTGGACAGTGGACGAGCGTCGGGGAAAGAAATTCGTGAGCCCACATCAAGTCCCGGCGAGTAGATTTCAGCCTTGGAACACCGAGGATCGAAGGCGAGTTGGCGAGTTTCTCAGGTCCTGCAGGAAAAGAGATGCACAAGATTGATTAGAGCCACGAGACAGAATACAATCGACAAGAAAATATCAAAGCGTGGGTCCGTATATGGTATATTTTGGAGGTTAATTTCTTGAGAGCCAGCTACCCGTCCTTGTCGTCCATGCGGTCGACCTCGGAACCCGACCTGCTCCCCGACTGCGACTGCGCGCGCTCGCGTTTTTTGCTTCCACTGCCGCTGCCGCCTTCTCCACCACCGCGGCCGCCACCGCCGCCACCGCCGCCACCGCCGCTCCCGCCGCTTCCACGCTCCCATGACGTACTCCCGCTCCTGCTCGGGCCGCCTCCTCCTCTTCCTCCACCTCCTCCTGCCCCTCCTCCTCTCGGTAGCAAAAAGTCCATCCAATTGTGCGGACCGATTTCCGGCCTTGGGGCTTCAAATTCGTCCGGATACATGATTGAATGTATGAAATGGTCAAGATTCCGGGAGAACGCACCCTGTGTGCCGCTGTTGGGTGCGTGGGCGGGCCATTCGACGGCGAATGGATTGGCGATTGGGATGCGCGGCTGGTGTTGGTGTTGCTGGTGGGGCGTGCGTAGGAACTGTTCGTACATGTCAGGGTCCATCGTGGGGTCGTATTGCATTTGCGAGCGGAAGGACTGCTGCGGCGGCGGGGGGGTCAAAGAGTGGAGGAAAGAAGGCACCGCCGCCAGAGTGTGTAGGGGAAACACCATATGTGTGGCCCCCGCCCCCGCCCCCACCGCCGCGATATGGCTGCACGGGGGGGAAGTTGTATGCCCCCGAACTTGGCGGTGGGAGGGGTGAGATTGCTCTCTTCGTCGGACGAGCGCGAGTGTGAATTAGAATTAAGACGCGGCTTTTTGGACGCGGGAGGGTGCATGCCATTGCCGTTTCCGCTGCGCGCCGAATGACGGTCGCTGGAGGTCGGGATAGCGTTTGAGGTAGAGCTGGGGAGTTTGCGAATAGATATGGGCGGGCTGGGTATTGCCATGCCGTAGTCCATCTGGGGGAGGATGAATTAGCATCAGGAAGTATGGCAGAGTTCCACCAAAGAATAAAGACTTGTGGGTATACGCATAGAAACACTCACATCATCGTGATTCTTGCTGCTCACTTTTGCCTTTGTGCGCTTGGTCGTCGGGGCTGGGACGACGACCTCTTCCTCGTCTGCATCGTCGTCGTCATCGCCCGCCGCGTCGTCGGCTTTGACGGCAGCGCCAGAGAAATCCCCGGGGGTTTTGGTATCGCGCTCGCCGTCGTACTAGGCGGTGTTAGGGGCACGAAAAAAAGCAGGACTTTGCCCCACCTGTACATGGCGTGCTACTATATCGCGTATGTCGCTTGACGAGTACTGGTACAGCTTGTGGTGATGCCCAGGTCTCTCCTCTAGTTAAAAATAGACCAGCGTCGGTGCGGCGGCGACGAGGAGGGTGCGCTGGCACTCACCAAAGATGATAACAGCGACGTCGACGGAGCAGAGGACTCCCAGCTCGTACGCCTTCTTGAAGAGGCCGTTCTTGCGCTGCAGGTTCACAGTCAGGACCGATGCCAAGCCAAAAAGTACACAAAAATAGTAAAGCCCATTGATTGAACACATGCCTTCAAAATGTTACGGAGCGGTTTCTTTCGTGCTAAAGATACAGGGCGTAAGCGAGTGGTTCAAACGCGGTATAAATGGGCGCGCCCGACATGAAAAAGTCGGGATTGATGGGGTGCGCCGCTTCGCTTCGCAGACGTAAAAGAAGGCTGCTCACAGTGATGGGCTGTATTTCAATCTTTCTGCGACCCATGGCTGGCGTAGACGGTGACTGCGAACGGAGACGAGGCGGGGAAAGGACCGGTGGGTGACTTGAAGCTGGGGGTTTTGCTCTGAAGCCGGCGGCGTGTCTCGGCGTATGCCGATTGGTTACTCCTTGCAGTCCGCAGCACACATCAGATCATCTCAGATCTCTCCATTCACCCCGGTGGCGTTCTCCCTTCTATCTCTCTTCTTTCTTCTCAGCGCTATCCCAACGTTATCCCGTCAATTTCCCTGACTCCGACCGTCTGGTTTCCATGTTTTCTGACATATTCCGACATGCCGACCCTCAGCCGTGTGCTGCCGGCCGAGATTCAATCTCAGCGACACTGCAAAGGAGATAATCCACGGAATCAACGATTCACGCTAAGTCATTTTTGTTTCCAGGCGATGACGCTTCTTGAGCAACTTCATTGAATCCTCATCGCGCGTTTCCTGGGCTGCTCAAGTCGACGTCTACCTGGTTAGTCTTCGAAGAACGGAGATTATTCAGGATCACGGCGTTTGTCGAAGATCGACTGCATAACATGCCAGGACCATATTGAACAAGAATCATATTCTCTGTTGGTTGCGCATTTCCCTAGCCATGATCAACACGAGGTTCAATCCCCGCGATTTGGCTAAATGACCAGGACCAATACGACTGCGCTGGTTGAATTCTAACATGCTACCGAAACCCGAATCCTCCGAACTTTAAATCGCGGAGATTTGCCCAAGGTTTCCTCCGTTGAAGGATCCACCGTGACGGCCGTTCTCAAAACGGAAGACCCCCTGCGACGCGACAACCGCCCTGACCCACGATCCATCTGCCCATGTCTATGGTTTGATTGTCACTCGCAGAATGGAAACACAAACACGATCCTCCTGTCCTCGATGAACAATAACTTCCGAGCGCGAGTTGTCGTGGTCTGTCTTTCTGTCTACAGGCTGCAGTTGGTAAGTGCTATCCTCGACGTGGTCTGTCAATGAGCGCATTCTTGTCGTAATAAACACCGGGATGGCAGGATCAGTCAACAGTTCAGTTAACGACTCTCTGCTCTTCTAGCGTTTGTCTAAAACGGCGTGTCTGTCCTGGTCGCAGCGGCGCCTCGGATTTACACGCAAGGCCCCTGCCGCGCTGGAGGTAGCCTGAAAATGAAAATCGCATGCCCAGCAAGTCGCAACATGTCATATAGGTCGTGTTGAATTTCTCTTGCTCTCCCTTTGGCGCAGGTTCAACGTTCAACCGCTATCCAGCCTCTCGCTGCAAAATGCTATCTCCCCGGTACGGCTATACGTCTTGGTCTGGCCAGCCAACATCACGCCGGCACTCGCACGCTCCGGCGATATAAAGCTCAACAACGGATGCGGAAGGCCGCAAGCTGCGGGAACTGGCCATGGGGCACCGGTGAGTAGCCTACGCACCGGGTTTTCCGCGTTTTTGTCGGCGCCGGAGACACTGCTGTCGGTCCAGGTTTGGGCAATGTTGTTTACGGTCACAAGCACGACTCATTCTGGGAACAATAGGCGACTACGGACTTGCAGAGGTAAGCTGATCGGGGTTTTGATCGTTCTTTCGGACGGGTGCTGACGGGCATTTACACCCAGACAATAGTATGTGGGTCGCCGTCCGAGCTGGCCATCCCCAAGGGAGACAAGGGTTTTGTGAGTGCCGACGATTGGAGAAAGGTAACCGCACGATCATGATTTGATCATGATCGTTCAGTAAACTTTGGCTACATAGCCAGTGAGCGCTCTACAAAGTCCGTTCCCAACTTTTTTAAAAGACTTTATGTTTGCCTTTAGGCGTCCGTCGGGGGCTGAGGATAACCTCTCACTTTCCCTGATTCACAAGCATCTATCATGCGAGCGACCGCCTCCCATTGTCAAACCTGTGTGTGATTTAACTCATGTCCGTCCAAGATCCACACTGACGTACCTACTCAGAGCTATTTCAGGCCCCCAGGGCGAACGATCGCGTCCGTCAAACCCGTTTAAACCTCGGGAGGATCGTAATACGTGCTATATTGATCAAAGCGCAGTCAACGCCGAACTGGAGGTTCAACTTCCTGGACCCTACGTTGCAATTCACTGCGGATTCTTACAACTATTATGTCGAGGCTCCAACCGAGTTTGAACGACTCCAAGCAAAAGCGGGAGCATGACAGAGTCGTGCTCGGCCGCAATCGTTCGCCTCCCTCTTTCTTAATTTCCAGGCCTCTTGTCTTTGCTTTTCGTGGGACCATACCACATTCTTCTCTTCCCACCTTTTGTCTCCGCTTTTCGTGAGAGCATGACGTCGGCTCACTTGTTGCCACAGGCTGCAGGTCACCGGCGACTAGCCAGGGCCCAGGGCGACGTTTCGCAGACGATTTTTGCCCCAGATGAATGAAGTTACCCAGGGTTGTAACATTTGATATTTCCTGCGTTCAGCCGCAGGTGCTGGTGATTGCGAGCACCATTTCGGGCACCAAAAAATAATCGCGAAGCAGCATCGATGGATCTAGATGCACAGTGGACTGTCCGGTCTTGAATTCAGTGGAGTTCAACCCCACCACCCATTGGACCAAATCTATTTCTGGTTGAAAAAAAATTATCCAAGTCGTGATTGTCAAAAAAAATAGAACGTCAAGGGAATTTAACGAAAGAAGCTTTGAGCTCCTTGTCAATTGTTGTCTTTCTCTCGCTATTGAACAAATCAAACTAAACTGTCTTTGAAGTCTATCTCAGATAGGAGATTTCCCACGCAGGAAAGAACGCTAATCTGAAGGCGGGGGTGCGGATCCAATTGGGGGAATTACAAGTCGTGTTGTTAAAACGTCTATTGAACTTTGTTGAACTTGTTCAACGCTCGGAAAACCGATCGGCTATTCGGTCCGGTTTTCGCGTATGTCGGTCCTAATCGGGCATACTGAATTTGACTCGACTTGTTTTCCTACCACCATGTCCATCCACGGACTCGCAGGTTCTACGACGACGGGGCCATCTCACTTCGATATCGTCAAGGTAATACGACCGAACATACTCGCGCTTCACCCCTATCGATGCGCGCGCGATGACTATCAAGAGGGTATTCTGCTTGATGCCAATGAAAACGCGTTGGGACACTCGATAACGCGTCTAGAGGGTCAAGACGACCCTATTTTTGATCTCGACCTTCACCGCTATCCGGATCCCGCCCAAAACTTGATCAAGAAGCGCATCGCGTCCCTGCGTTCGCTTCCAGGCGTTGATCATGTATTTCTGGGCGTCGGGTCAGACGAGATCATTGACCTCCTCATGCGCGTCTGTGTCGCTCCTGGGAAAGAGAAGATATTGACTACGCCCCCAACGTACGGCATGTATGGCGTCTGCGCTCAGATTAACGACATCGCCGTGGTGAAATGTCCCTTGGAGTTGACCGGTACCGCTGGCGAAGGGGGCGAAGCTGGGCGGTTCAGCATTCGAGTATCGGAGGTCCGTTCATTCTTTAAATGTATCATATTGATTTCGTTCAACTTCCATAGATTAAAAAAGCCATCGACGCCGATCCGGCAATTAAACTTATATTTCTCTGCTCTCCGGGCAATCCAACTGGGACGTTAATACCCTTGAGTTCAATCCGGGCGATTCTGAACCACTCAGATTTCACGGGTATTGTTGTCGTAGATGAGGCTTACATCGACTTTGCTTCGGACGATGCCAGTGCCGCCTCGCTCATCAGGAGTACGCGAACCTCGTCGTATTGCAAACACTGAGCAAGAGTTTTGGGCTCGCTGGTGTCAGGTAAAATAGTATTTTACAGTTCGGAGGTCAACCTAATTCTCTTCCGTAGGCTGGGCGTTGCCCTTGCGCAACCACCCCTCATTCAGGTCCTTACAAACACCAAAGCGCCGTACAATATTTCTACGCCCGCCGCGCACATCGCGCTGTCCGCGCTCACCCCCGCATCGATCACTACAATGCGCGGCAAAATCGCAACTCTTGTCGCGTCGCGCGCAGGGCTCATCGCAGAGCTCGCTGCGCTGGCGCCGCTGGGCCTTGGAAGCGTTATTGGTGGAAATGATGCAAACTTTGTAGTCGTGCCCGTCCTGGGATCTGACGGTAAGCCCGACAACACGCGCGCACAGCGGCTATATCGCTCCTTGGCGGAAGAGAACGGAGTAGTGGTCAGGTACAGGGGAAGCGAGCCTGGATGCGAGGGCGGCTTGAGAATTACCGTTGGCACGGACGAGGAGAACAGGACGGCTATCGCTAAAATCCGCACAGTTTTGTCTGCAATCTGATATAACGGTGCAACAGGGCGCGAAGTCTGGCTTCTGTGTGTTTTTTTCTTTTTTCTTTTCGTATGTGAGGCTGGATTGAGCGCGATAAAACAAAACTGGAAAGGTGTGCAACGCGCGATGGTGGCTGAGGCTCTGAGGGGAAGGCGCACCGCGATCATGTGGCCTGCCGACGCGTTATTTATTTGCTGCGATGTTTGCCTGCAGACTTGTCGATTTGTTTGCTTGGCAGGTGGCTGACACCAATTTCGCATCTTGATCCCGTACCACAACATGCTCTCGTCCATCGTCTCCCTCTCCTCGTCCTCCAAGGGCTTCGTTGGTCTCTTCTACATTCGGGCTCACGTTGTGCTCAGCATGGTTCTCGCTGGCGTCTCCGGTGTCAAGAACGGCCTTTCTGCGACTTCGACCACCGAAATCATCCTTTCGCCTACGAACTGTGTCCTCTCCAACGGCACTCCCTCTCACCCCTACGTGGCCGCAATGGCTGCGCTATTGTCATCTTCGCCACCCTTTTCTTCATCCTCCGTGCAAAAGGATTCAGTTATACGTCGCCGTGCAGTCCAGGATCACCGCTTCCTCCCACACCACCGAGTCCCGAATATCCCGTACCCATCGCCTCGAAAATATTCCCCGGTGCCGTTCCTCCCGCGCATAATCACAGCGGGATGGGCAGCGAACCCCCTTCGCCTCCACCCGACCCAGGTTCAGACAGTGCAGACGACACCCCGCGCCGAAATCCATGGTGGCTGTTGCTGCTTCTCATTGTGTTTGCTGCTGGGTCCTACATGTATTTCACTCGGAGCTCTGACTCGACCCCCCTGCTCATCGCCGGCCGGATTGCTTCAACGATGGATAAATGCATCTCAGACGGGTGGACTGCAGCTGTTTCGGCCATTTCGACTACCAAAATCTATATTTTGCGACACGGCCGGCACATTGCCAAGATTCTCCTCCTCGGCCTCGCGACTCACTGCGTCTGCTTTGTCGTGTTCGCCATCCTTCGCCGCTTACGCCTCTTAGCGTCGGCCATTGATCCAGCCTCCAATTACCCGGCCGTCTTCCTCGTTGTGTTTTCCACGCTCATGATGGCCTCTTCCCCCCACGTCCGGTCGTGTTTGTGGCTAGAATTCTACACTGGTTATCTAGCTGGCGTTTATCCGAGCATTCAGGACATCAACTCCAACGCAACTCGTCTTTCGTCTTATTTGTCGTCGCTGGTCGCATCCCACCTCGACGAAGTTTCGGTCAGCTTCTTGTATCACTATCTCGGCGTGTTCGCTGACAACAACTTGCTCGAATAGGTCATCGGTGGTGTTACACTTGCTCACGCAATCGCAGTGTCTCTCCGGGGAAGCGTTCGGATCGTCTCTGGCCTTCCGTTTGTCACCAAGGTTATACTCACAGCGCTATCTTATCCCTCGGTATTCTGCGGTTTTGTGGGGCTCTGTTTCGGCTACAACATAACTATGTGCTGCTTATCTTTACTGTGCGCGGCTCTAAAGCAGTACGACCGGCTCAATCCGACGGTGAAGCAGCACCTGTGGCAGTGGTTCTCCTGTCCGAAATCGAGAGCATCAATCCGGGTCACATTCTTGGTTTTGGCCCAAAGGCATCAACAGTGGAAATCAGGCCAAATCGCAGACTTCACGAGCTCGTCCCGGGATTCAAATATGCGCTTGTGGCGACGTTCAAGGCCTCGTTGGAAATATGGAGTAATATACCCATACCTCAGAAATTGGTACGTCGTCGCGCTCGCTGTTTTCTGCTCCGTACTTATCGCCTCTTTCAGCTTATTGCGGCGCCCGCCATCATGTTCTACGGTCACCTCTACATTGTAAGTCATCGCTTGTATGCGGCGGACTTGGAAGCTCATTCTGCATCAACAGATACCCGTGGCTCGCTCGGTGTCCCGTCGTGTTCTGAAGCTCCTTCGAATCAGGCGTCGCCGATCTACATAAATGTGTCCCTCTGTTAACGTGTATGTTCGATCTTCTTCCCTTCGCTGCCATCCTTTTCTGACTCCAGTGCCGGTCTTGCTTAGGTCGTCTAAATCACCAGATCCCCGCTCGCATCCCGACCGCCGAGTGACAGGTTATACAAACATCATACCCCCGTATGTTATTGTTCTTCCTTTCACTGCCTATCTTTTCTGACTCTCCCCATGCAGTGCTGGTCTTGCTTAGTTCGTCGTATACCCGGCAGCAGTCCCACCGCCGAGACATTATACCCCGTATGTTATTCCTTCCTTTGCGGCCTTTCTTTTCTGACTTCGGCCATGCAGTGCTGGCCTTGCTCTAACGACACATACCCGCCAGCCGAACACCTAGTTACATCTTATACCCACTACGCCTTGTGTTTACTGTACGCAACGTCTTTGCGAGTGTACATATGAATAGATTTTACCATTCTCTTCTCTCGCGATCGTGAATTTATCGAG
>JARJCM010000558.1:0-45453 GCA_029233265.1 Mycena alexandri | reverse complement strand
TCCGGAGTCAACCGGAAACCCGGAGCCAACCGGAAACTGGGTATTAGTATTGGAATGACTTCTCGCGGTCTGTCGTGGCTGGTATCAAGTGGTAACAACCTCTCCACATGTTCCCTCTTGCCTTCCATCGCCTCATGGCAGATTTCATCACCTCATGTTTCATTTCCCAAGATCAATACTGATACAGGTCGAACTTCTCTTACCGCTTATGGACTTCCTATTCTTTCAACCATATGCTCGTTCCACATGTTACTCCTTATCTCCTTTACACTAAATTAGGATCCTACACTATTTAATCAGCTAGCATACTCCCTGTTCTTCAGTAGTTTAATAAACGTCACTTCCCCCCTTCCGGAGTGGTGCCAGTCGCTCCTCTCTTCCCCCAGACCCTTCCTCTTCCTCTAGACGATACCTGGCAGTACACGCTCACCCTGCACCTCAGTGGTGTTGTGTCAAGCAGCTCCGCCGATCCCCTCTGTCGACTCCGGTTACTCCGGCCTACTCTCCGGCACCCCGGTTATTCCGGAGTACCTTGTACGACTCCGGCCGACTGTTCCACTATCCCTTAACCCCGCGGCTCAGCACGTAACAGCAAAGCAGAGAAGAGGGTATGGGGGAAACAAGCGAGCACAAAGACACGGATTTATATGGCAGCAAACTGCCGTACGCAAAGGAGTCACACCAATCGGTTATACATCAGAAAATTTCAACGATAAACTCTACTCCGTAGGCTCGGCGTCGTTGCCAGAGGCGGTGAACGTGCTGGAACCGTCCATGTTGTACTCGGGAAATTCCTTGAGCTGCGCGGTGGCCGCTCGCATATAGCTGGCTGTGGTATCGAAGGCCTCGAACGCGCGCAGGACCGAGACCTGTAAACCTCCGTGCTGGCCCTCCTCGTCGAGCTCGAACCCGTATTCAGCAAGAAGAATCCGCAGGATGCGAAACATGTTCGAGCTTTCCCCGGGTACGAGCAATTCGTCGGGATGAACACGAGCGCCGTGAGCACGGGCAAGCCTGGCAAAATGAGGCCGCGAAGCATAAATTACCCTCTACGGGGAGGTTCGAATATCAGCACTAGGCCACGGGCTGGAGTACGGAGGCAATCGTACCAGTTGCTCGAGGACGCGACCGAGCGCCGTACGGACTGCGGCACGATCATCCACGGAGAGCGCAGGTAGCGGCACGGAAAGGCGAAATTCCGGATCGACAGCGAGCTGGACAAAGAAGATCTGGGCACGGATGAAGTAGCGAAGTAGGTCTTTCATGGAGTGGCGCGGGCGGTAAAAGCCATCGGCGTGCTTCCAGGAGGGGATTTCGACTCTCGCGCAGTTCGAACGAAGCCGCTGGCCTACGGAGATGTTGTCATATGCTAGCAGATGAGCGTCGAGGTCTCTGAGCCAAGAGGGGAGCTCGAAAGACGCTCGAGTTATCGACGCCATGGCTTAGGGGGGGAAAACGCAGATCCATCTATCAAATCCACGGCTCCTTAAGTGGTGCACGGGTGGGCCGGCTCACGAAGCGATCAATCTGGTTCGGTTCGCCGGAAGAGCGCAACGATATTTCAAATTACTACGATGCGCGACATAACGATGATTACGACGAGGAGGGATCGACCCAGCCGGTATTGGTCGGTCTGCGCATCATGCGCCCGGAGCGTTCGAACTCGGGGTATTCACCACGCGTACCCAACAGCGCGGCCCAGCAGGTGGCCACGCGTTTTAAATGTTCGAGCGCAGCGCTCATATGCGCACTGCCTTCGCTATTTTCCCCTTCGAAACCATAAATTTCGACCATATGATCGAGGATTTCGAACTGGCCCATCGATAAATCTGACACCGGTGGTTCTTCCGGGATCAGATGCACCGCGGAGATGCCATCCCACAGGGCAACATAGGATGGATATTCGGGGTCCGTGAGCGAAATCAGGTGCTAAAAGAGTTCGCAAAAAGAAAAAAAAAAAGGGGGCAGAATTAGGCTCGACTTCCGCACGGAGGAGACGATGAGCATACCACTAGCTCCATCATTTTCCGCAGGGTAGCCTGGACGACACGGGTCGTGGTGTACGGAAATTGAAAGCTGCCATATCTCGTGCGATGGAAGGAAGGATCCAGCGCTTGCTGAAGGACAAATACGGCGGGGCGGAGAACCTGGTGCAGTATGTTGGAAATGGGGATCGGTGGACGCCAGTTCGAGCCAAGGGCGTATTCCGTGTCGCTAATCTCCAGCGGCCTGAATGAGTGCGCAGGCTTGCTCCACTTTCACTGCGAGGGCACACCCTGCAGGGCTCCCAATGACTCTGAGGAGGTCGCTGCGTGGAGAATCGGGCGGAGACGGGGTCTGCGCCATGGACACAAGAATAGCGAAAATCGATGACGGGACGCGACCCGTATTTATGCTCTTAGCGCAAGCGGACAAGCGTACGGAGCACGCGTCTACGGAAACATCCGTGGAGAACACATCATATTAACCGACAAATCGACCGCTAAAGTCCCAGCACAATATCTTCCGGGCTACCAGTAATAAAGGCCGTGAAGTCCTCCACGGGTTCAACAAGGTGCCATCCTCGTGCCAGCAGTATGGCACGGCTCAGATTAAGCGAAACCGCCGAAGGAGCGAGCCGTGTAGAAGACTCGGGCAGATAAACTGCGTGCATTTCGTTAAGCCTATCCAATCCACGGAGGCAGGCGCCACGGAACGCTACGTAGCAACGAAACCCTTCCTGCGCGTTCCCGATATGTTCGTCACTGGGAAAGTGGCCGCCTTCTTCGAGCAGATGAAACTGCGGGAGCTAAACTAAGCACGGACTAGTGCACGGAACAAGAACGGAAGACTCGCCAGAATGCCCATTATATTCGCCAGCGCGTCATGAACAAAGATTAACTCCAGCATGGTCAGTTCGTACGGCGCCAGCCAGCCACGATTCGCGGGCCGTAGAGCGCAATCCAGCAGATAAATCGACGGGCGAACGATGCACTCCATGACGTCGTCCAGCTGTTCGCACTCGGGATGTCCTGGGCTAAACCGCACGCCCGTGGCGAGCGAATGTTCAATAATCAACTCGCACGCATCCACAATTCCGTAGAAGTCTGCACTTAGGCGCACGCGGGGGGGCATGGGTAAAGACATAACGCGAGGACATACATGCGACTACGGCGGGCCTTTTATACGGGAAATGTTAAGTGATCCGAGCGCATGGATCTCAGCTCCGAAGAGGACAGCATCACAATACTCCATTCCGTGGCTTCTCGTCCACAGGTTTCTTCATCCGTGCACAAAGTAGGGAAAGGGCTTCCGGGTATAATGCCTGGAGGTCCTCCTTGCAAACAGTCAGCGGTATGGGACCTCGCCGGCGGAGACTGTACCATGTCTGCCAGCAAACCTTCCACACTCTCTCTCTGGACCCCGATTACCTTTCCATCTCTATCCGTTTCGACAACGAGCGCTCCTTCCACACGAGAAAGCGCCAGCAAAGTGGCTTCGATAACTCGCTGCGCGTCCGTCCAGAGGGGGGTAGTGGCCTTCACGGAAAAATCAAGCACGGGGTTGTCGTTGATAGGAATACGTTTGTAATTCCGTGGGGGCTGCCGAGAAGGAAACACCACCTCGATAGTACGGTGCGGGTCGTACTCCTCGTACTCAAGGAATATTGGGTCCTTGGAGATACGAAAGAGCGCAACGGATTCCGCGCACTCCTTCAAAAAGAACTCCACTTGCGAAATCGCTAGGCCGAATACACTGACTCCGTGGATGTCAGGCGCATCGTCTCCGTCAAAACCAACCGCGTAAAGGAGTACGGAGATCAAGTAAAACATCCACGTCGATTGAGGCGGGGTGTTATGGCGACTGAAGTTGGACCGCAGCTCATTCTGGCGAAGCCGTGCGGCATAATACTAGGAAGCAACAGTTAAACACCATCGCCTGAATATCTGGACAACTTCGCCTACCATGTGGTCTACAATTAGACGTACGCAGACGCGCACTTCATGAAGATCCTTCGTGGTCAGTGAAGGACGCGTACGCGTGGCCCAACGGTCCTCCAGCACGGAAATCGCCACAAGGAACACCTTGAACCGGAGGTTGCGATAAAGGAACTCCGCCAGGCCGCCAATCGGGACGTCAAGGCTTTCCGCAGGAAGGGGATGAATTGTAGAATGGAAGCGACCAATGGCAGAGGCATCCATCTTCAGAAAAAGTTCTGATTCTCGACCTACGGATGGGTCATATTTATACGTGGCGCCAACCGGGGACGGTCGGCATTCAAAAGTGGGGAGGAGATGTGAGCTATCACTTTGTGATACGCTCTCTCCGTGGCTGGAAAAGGCAAATACGCACTACGGAGCACGCACAGAAAAAGGTTGCAAAAACGACCTGACCCCGATTCGAACGAGGGACTCGCAGTATAGTACAATATTGCGAGGAACCGACAATGCGCGCGTTACCGTTATGCCACCAGGTCTACGCTACAAGACGTCGAAAAGGTGTCGACCCACGGTTGATTCTCTCCTGTGAAAAAAAAGGGAAGCAAAAAAACGACACGACCCCGAATCGAACGAGGGACTCGCAATTATGCAATATTGTGAAGAGACTACAATTGCGCGCGTTACCAGTTACGCCACCGGGTCTACACTACAAGACGTCAAAGAAAAGGTGTCGACCCACGGTTGATTCTCTCCTGTGGGGAAAAAGGTACATGGCCTGACCTCGAATCGAACGAGGGTCTCGCAACTGTCATATCGCGCAGAAGTCGACTGCGAATGCGCGCGTTACCATTACGCCACCAGGCCTACCACTGCAAAAATCCCCAAATCGCCACGGCCCTCACGGAAATTAACAAATCAACATGATGCATACGCAGAACACGGAACGGTAAACATCGCCAACGCGGGGGTACTGCACGGAGTAGCGGAAAGTGTTGCCACGCGGTACATATCAAAGCTACGGAAGGAGGTGCGAGCTACGGAGTACGGAAATTGGGGGCACGGGCAGCAACGTTACAGTCCGTGGGTTAGGTATCTCCTTCAAGCGCACGGGAAAGCATGGAGATCCCCGCCGCGAGGCAAGGAGGGCAGTGTTGAAAGGGGTCCGTGGACGAATGAGGAATAAGGTCGCGCGCGGCGGTCGGAAAGAAATTAGTATAAGAGCAGGGACGTCCGTAGAAGAAATCATCTTATTACCTCCCACTGCTCATACCTAAGCTACTCCCCCTCGATCATACGGGGTGAGAATCTAGTCAAAATACATACTCGCTCAGGTTGCGCCGCCCTCCGTGGGATCAACCAAGGTCAAATTGGGCCAAAGCTTCAATCAAGGAGGCTTGTCCGTAGTACTTCCAGCTCAATAGAACGAGCCAGAAGGAATTATAGAAAACATCGGCGTTGATAGCTCGCGTGGTTGTAGTACGCGCGGCGAAACTTCCAAACGGCCAGCAGCCCAACTTAGCAGCGTGTAACCGTTGGCTTGGGCCTCGAACGCAGATCCGTGCGCGGAGTACCACCCCCATCGTCGTGGAAGGCTTATCCAATTCGATTATAACCACTTCACGATTCATTCTCACCACTTCACCTCACACACGCCCACGGAATTGACACTCCTTGGCCGTACCACCACAGCGTAGAGAAAAAGCCGGGTTACGAAGGACTACGCTATAACCCGTACGCGTTGTGTTCAACAGTTCTGAAGATACTGCTTGCCCAACCTATACGAGGCAAGGGGATAAGAAGAGGAACCATATAGCCCAGGCATCTCGACACGGAACGGCGTTCATCTTGCGGAGCGTTGCCCCTTCGCGCAAGTGTAGAAAACCCTCCGATCGAAGTTTTCCTGGAAGGCTAGCCCCCCAACGAGGAAATAAATCCTCGAGGAACCTAGCGAGACTGTTCATTCCGTACGGAAGGAACTGTACCACCACCACCACCACCTTTTAAAATACATAAACATTGCGTGTATTTCAGTAGCAGACGAATCTCCGCGACAGAGAAATTTCCCTCTAGAGGACGAACTAATTTCGTGCTTTTGCCTGACTATACCACACCCGGTCAGACAACTCACGGAACCGCAGTCCGTATCACAGCGCGCGTTAACGTGTCATTCAAGTCCGGGACTGGTGGGAGCTGAGAGAGAAGGGGACTCGGAGGCGGGAGGTTGCTTGAAGAGTTCTTGTGTTTGAAAGCTGGATGAACGCGCCAGCTGGGGAACATCGACAATGGCAGAGGAAAGGGGCGCGCGATTACTACATTGGGATTGTGGCTGCGCGGATTGATCCGCCCAAACCGGTCGATCTGATACATTGGGTATCGAGACTGGTGACCCGTCTGGCGGTCACCAGCAGTCACTGGCGGAGGAGGAGGAGGAGGAGGGTGTATTACTGCAGAGGTCCCTATAAGGAACAAGCAGGTGTTGTACCGACATACATCCGTCCTTAATGTATGCTACAACCATCAAGGGCCCTATCGCTGAGGGAGCATAGGCACCGATAGCACCTACACATCGCACAATAGGACGCAAGAAGGGGCAGAAGTATCATAGATTCCACCAGAAAACTACGGGCAGAGCCAACACGCCGTTAGTGTACTTCACAGCTTTGACGTTCCTTGCCATAACCGACTCTGAAGTCACGAGGTAGAGGATACCGATACCGTGAAAAGTACCGAAGTCAGTCAACGCTCAGCAGGTGGTCCCCGAGTAGTCCAGTCAGGGCTTTATGCGCACGGGTAACACTCAGAGAGCGCGGAAGACAACAAGTGCGTGCCAAGGTGGGGTCATCACCATTTCAAGCTGGTTGCGAAGGAACGATTCACTCGCAACAAGTACTTGAGTCGCCTGAGTGCGTAACACAATTTGCCCCCGGTCCATGAATAGAATGGCCAGCAAGAAGGGTGAAGTTAGTCCAAGGAGCAGAGGAAGGTCTGTGCATGTCAAGGTGATCCTTCATCCATGCTTTATCCGCGTCCAGGGAGAGTTCACATCCGGGCCCAAGATAGCAATCGCCACGGGCATGTATAGCTGCGGCCACTCCTTGACAGGAAGCGTCCCGAATCTTGTGTTTAGCGCCCGATGCTTAGCTTCTTGTACCCCTGGCTTTGGACGCTGTAACGGCGTAATGACGCTAAAAAATGACCGTGTATTTGAACTCGAAGATTAGGTTCCCAACGCGCAGAGAGCGAAGATGACGCTTGGCCGAGGTTCGAGGAATACCTTGATTCCTTCGCACCAACGAAAATACACCTGTTATCTCCCCACACAGAAATGCGCTACGTTGGCAGAACACGGGCAAGACCATGGAAATTGTTGGGATATTGTTCACCTGCCATTCGGCCTATGCCGAAGGTCCGTTCAGATGCACGTCGTCTTGGTACGGCAAGCATGAGTCCGAGAAATAAATATTCCCCAGAGTTCGTAGCACCGAGCCCCCGATGAATAGCCCGACGAGTGAACAGAAGTACACTGAGTGTTCGTCCCCGAATGTGACGCCGTCATGCGAGCGTGCAGCATGAGCATCCGGTCAGTGGGCCTGGAGACTCGCGACGTGTGCAGATCCGACTCAAGCCTAGTGACAGGTCTAGGATAAAGTGCCGCTTGACACCGCTTTACCGCTTTTGGACCGCTGACTACCGCTTACCGCCGCTCCCGAAATCCCGATATTTGACTAAAGTGCTTCAAAATGCTACACTAACTCCCTAACAAGCTCCTAGTTGCTGTACCGGGCTTTCAGCTTCATCCCTTCAAGTTGACCCTAAAATATTATAAACCATTCAATTTGACGAAGCTGACAACTTGAATCTTGCGTGTCCAATTCTCGATGAAACCACTGCTATCACGGATACCTAGCTCAAAGATCTGTGGGGCCCAGTATATGTCTGGTGGGGACAACAGCTGCAATATCTATCTTCACCTCAGAAATCAATACTATGTAAATTAAGCTCGGATTTCAAAATTTCAACTCTTGTCAGCTCTTGTCTATCAACGAGAAATTGATTTTCCTAGGCCGAACTTCGTCAAGCCCGCTATCTTCCTCTCTCGCCAGGACGTGACTCGAGCAAGGGAACTTCTTCCAGTGGGAATACACTCTTTCACTGTAGAGCAGCGGTAGAGCACGAGCTAGATAATTAAGAAGAGATCTCAGTAGGCGTAGAACAAGCAACTGATTATATTAGTACCTAGATAATTAAGAAGAGCTATGTACAGTCAATATAATGCAGGTAGGAATATAACGAGGGGACGTACATCTCAGTAGGCGGCTACGAAATTGTATAGGAGTAAGTGTCCATTATCTACATTAGGGAAATAGTCCGTATAGAGGCGGCGTAAGCTTGTACCTCAACATTCACAATCTCTCAACCATTGCTGACTCTCAGTTGCTTAGTGCTTCCGAGTGCGGGATTGAGCAGAACATAAAATGCAAGGATATAATGTCCAGATCACCATAGCATTCGGCAATTGTGCTGGGCCTTTTCAGTTTTGTTAGCTCATGATTGGGTTGGGGCATTGACTTTACTTTCCGTTTAACCAACGACCTGACCTCAAACTTGTACTCTATCTAGGTTTTGCTAAAACCCCAAATCATTCCTCAGAAGTCCATCCGCTGTGACTATTGGTTTGCATCGGGCTTTCTGACTAGAAACTGGAGCTACAGTTTGTATCTTTGAAATGCAAACTTGCTCACCATATTGTGGATCCGGAGAGATCAGGATGGACACTTGTGTGAGTGCCTTTTGACGCGTCAAAAATGCATCATCACGACAAATACAGGCTCCCAATTAATGGGGGGATCATAGACTAGGAAGCTCCGACTCTGTCGGAACAGACCTTGCTTGCACAAAAGCTCAGCGCCTCTAGCCTCAAAAATTTTGCTACCTCTGCTCCGCAAGGCCATTGGCTCTTTGAATTTTTTTTCATTGAGCATGAGTCGTTGCTGGTTCAAACATTGAGTCGTGAATTAACGTCGGGTTTGAATTTAGGTAAAGTAGAGGTACATATTAGGTAAAAGGAGGTCCAGAACTCAATGTCGGGAGGATTAGGATCACTGGGTGACCCCAAAAGTGGTGCCATTATGAGGGTGAAGAGACGTTGACAAGCAAGGTGATATTTGCACGGTTATCGTAATCTTTGCGCAGAAAACAAGTGTCCTCTTTCTTGGGAGACATCTGTTTATTAAGTACTTTGCATCACCACTGGTTCAGTCTCCAACTTCGGGCTTCTCGGACATGTTCAATTTCTGTTGACTGAACAAAACTCGAGCCTCTTCTCTGGGATTCTGATAGAAATTGTGCTTCAATGTTTTACGTGTTGAACAGCAGTGTTCTGCAGTTGGATTTCTTTGATGACATAGTCCCACCAGTGCTGCAAGTACGTCTCCAAACAACTGTCTTATTTCTACTTCAAAATACACCAACCAACCCTGTCGTTGATAGAAGGCAAACCACAGAGAAACTCTCTTCCATTTTTGAACTTCCTTCCTTTGGGGTAAAGCTATTGTCCCCCAGGTTTGAAGAAGTAAAGCTCCAGTTCAGAATCTAAATGTTCTTTGCTTGAACACCTTCAATGCATATCAGGTATCAATGGGTTGAACAACTACAGCACTTCAGAAAGGATGTATGGGTTTCTGAAAATGTGTCAAGAGCAACGGATGTCCACTCAACTCCACTGGAAATTTGTGCAGCAAATGCAGAAACAGGATATAGAAAATCTGTGAGTTCTTTGGATTGGTTGTCAAATTATTGTATGTGCAGTTACTGAAATGACTCCCGTTGCGGACACCCAGGGTGCGAGGTTTGGCACTTCCACCACTGGCAACCAGTCTCTCCAGAGTCCACATGCGCACTTGTCAGTTGAACTATGGTGTTCAACTTGAACTTGAACAGTACTTGATAGCTTCAGGCCTGGGTGATTTTCAATAGCACCCCAATTCACTGGAATTTGGTATTCAAGATTTCTAGGAAGATGGACGCTCAGAGGCTGCCGAGCCTAATCACCGCTGCAGTGGCAGTGCTATCACCGCTGGGTGGCAGTGCTATCACCGCTGTTGCCGCTGGGTGGCGGTGCTATCACCGCTTGACTGCCGCTCAGTTGCGCTCGACTGCCGCTCAGTTGCGCCTGAGTGCCGCCGAGGGTACCGCTGGACACCGCCAAGTAATGTTTATTGACACTATTTTTTTCGTCCTCCAGTTGATTTCTTGAGCGGTGCTGCGCCTCAGCTCGCGAACGTTGAACCTTGGTTGAACCATCCCCTCGATATCTGCCAGATACTGTCTCAAAAAATGAAACTACCTTCAAAATATTACAATGAGACACATAAACTACTTACAATGCACTGTGCAACTACACTACTTCTACTGGCGGGAGACTATTCGGCCCTATTTGGTACTGGGGGGAGGCTATTTGGGCGGCGGCACATCAAATCACCGCAGAGTACCGCTTTCGGCCGAAAAGCGGTCTTTTCTCTTGGCCCCTAGTGACATCCATATACCGGAGAGTGTTCGACGTGTCCACATACCACGTATTCCCTTACTATGCGCACCCAGGTAGTCCTTGAGTGGCCAACAGCAGCGCGAGGAGTTGTGGCAACCAGAAACCTGGTAGCTTCAAGATTCCCATTACACGCGATGAATTTGCGCGGCCCGTGCTGTCTATGCATGCGCGGAGAAAGGAGCGAGGAGTGGGGGTGATCTTCGCGTACGATGCCGATGCTATGTCTGATCTCAGTCCCGTCGCGCCTTGAGATGGATGTCTTCCACCGAAAGCCGGTGCGGAAACGTTCCCTCCGGCGTTCCAGCCTGTAAGTCAGGGTGTGGAGGAAATTTTCATGTTGTAGAGGTCGGCGGTGAAATCCTCAATCGTTGAGAGCGTTAAATGAGTCACGCAGTCGGTCAAAGTCGAAGTCGCGGAAGCTGAAGGGCTAATAAAGTCTCACGTCAACGAGCCGGGCCGATGAGCCGCCATTGTTAGGGGCTCCCGATTCATCGTTGAGACAGGAGTTTCCTTGCTCGCTGCCCGAGACAGCCCGAAGCCCACTACGACGACTAAATTCGCCGTTCAAGTTCACACAAAGAGCGCGGAAGACGGTCTCTTGACTCTTCCTCTCATCTCATCATCTCGTGTCAAACTTCTCCGCCGTTCTAGCGTAATAGTACAGGCAAGTTTACCCCTTTTGTCTCAGTCGTCGACGGGCCATCTATGGACCTTAGGACGGTGTGATGCACATATAGCCTGTACTCCCCCGCGCTGAGTTCACTGTCCAACTTTCCTGAGTGTGTGCTCGGAGTTGGCAGTCTTCTCTTATGTGCACATGGTGGTGGGTTAGGGGATCTTCGAACTTGGCGGGGTAACCAGCGGTTGTTGGTTACCCCACGTATACTCTATGTGTCGTAGAGGAACGACGTATGTGACGCCGCGGCGGACCCATCGGGCCGGCCCAGTTCGGATTCGTCAACTTACGCATCGTGGGCCGCTGGCGCGCCGTTGAGTCATCCTTTAGACCAGACGCAGCACAAACGCAGCAGGGATGCAGCGAATTCTTCAAAGCACTGTGCAATCGACCAAACTGACGTGGACGACACGACTCGGCTTGCGCATACGTGGCTAACCATCCGCAGTCTCATATCACACGAATAAAAAAGGAAACAGTCGATACTCTCAAGAGTCATTAGACCACCCTCCTTCGGCAGTCCCTCCAACCAAAGAATATGAACACGGATCCTCCCACTCGCCCTCGTGGTCATGAATATATCGCTGAGTACGGTTGTTTCGGTTTGGACTCAAGGCTCGGGGGTTAATTGACGACGATTTCAGACTCGAGAGGCGGTACAGCGTCCCTGCAAAACAGTTCCTCAAGGAATCATATGAGGAGCATCCTCTCGCGACGGTGAAGCGATTTTTTCTTCTCGTGGCTCTATGCTAATAGTTTTTTCTTTCTCTAGACCGCAATTGTCATTTTCGCAGTGACAAGCTTCACTCCGGTCGTCGGTGCAGTGTACGTCTCAAATGACATTCTCGATGTTCCGGAGATCTCACTTTTATCAAAGTGCATTGGCCGCATTTACGGTCTGTCTTGCTTTCTGCGCCACTCTTATCATTATCATCGGTCTGGGTAAGTGTTCGATCGGATTTCTCAAATTGCTATCCCTAATTTTTGTTCCAGCCCTCGGTCTAGCCACCTTCCTCTCGACCACCCTCTTTTCTTCCCTCGTCCTGACGTTCCTCGTCGCCGGCGCCATTCGTCTACGCAGCGCCCGCCGTCTAGGCCGCAGCACCTCGAGACGGGCAGCTCACACAGAGACTCCAGAAGCCACCTCAGCTCCCTCCAAACGCCGTCGCTTTCCAGGCATCCCGGGAATGCGATCAGGAGCATTCCGCCGCTCCCTCGGTTTCCACCGTCGCGGCAGCTGGAAGGCGCGCGCCCTACTCCTCTTCGTTCTCTGCGACGCCGTCTCGCGCATCCGCCTCCCCCGCGTCGTACGCTACTCCTTCCTCTACCTCACCCTCTTCGGCGCGACCCTCTTCGGGCCCCGACGGACGCACTTCCTACAGCGCGGTCTCTCCCTCCCGTTCGCCCTCCTGCGGAGCGCGGTGTGGCTCCTGCCCTCGACAGGGCTGAAGGTTGCGCGGGCGCCGTTCAGATTGTTTGGCTGGAAGGCACCGCTCACGATATACCTCGTCCTCCTGCTCCTATCGCCCCGCCTTCGTGCATCCACGCGGGGCCGCATTGCGCACGCTGCGAAGCGTCTCGGGACCGCAACTGGCCGCGCCGCGATGGTCGTCCTGCGCTCTGAGCAGGTAGCGATGGTGCGCGAGTTGCCGTGGAAGGCATACGTGGCGGCTGCGCTCGAGTATGCTCAGGCTGTCCTCGCCGTGCTGATTGAGTTTGTGCGCGTGCAGATTGAGCAGTTAGGGGAGATGCCTGTCGAGGTTCCTTCTGCTCGTTCTGCGGAGGAGACCGCACTTTCTGGTTCCACGGAGACACTGGTTGCTCCCCCCGAAGAAACCGCTGCTACCCCTACCCAATTCCAGTCCGAGGACACCGGGTCCGAGTACGAGATGGTTCCCCCCGTTGCGTCAGGCCATGGTGGTGATCATGATGCGGTTATACCTCCCATGGCCACACTAGAGAACTCGACGGAGACGCTACGTTTCCGCAAGGTTTCGGCCGCGATGCTTGACGAGACTCTTATGTGATCTTTCTGCAAGCCCCGTTATCAGCCATTTTCTTTTATTGTATGTTTGACTTTTCTAACCTCTCGTCAATGAATCTTGTGAATTAAATTTCGTCCACTTTTGAACCAATAACTTTTTGTTCAACTATTCGGTCCGCGACAGCGACTGCCAAGCCACATCGGGCTGGCCGACTCTGATCTGAGACATACGCGCGGAATTTTTTCAACACCCGCGATCCCGCGAGACAAGGTCTCAGTCCTCCTTTATATAAACCGCCTCCACGGAATCAAACACTCATTGGTGCTTTCGCTCCTGTTCCCACCTTCCAACAGATGTCTTCCTCGTCGTCACCCACGGAGGTCACTGCGCTGCCGAATTATGCCCCAATGTCGGTGTTCTCTCCTTCTTTCAACTTCGAGACAGCCGCTGAGCGCTAACCCTCCTTCCCCGTAGAGTAACGCCCCAACTTATCGGCTCGCTGCTCAATTTCTTCTTTTACGGGACGTTTGTGATACAAATTTGTCCGTGCCCCTTCTGCCCGCACATCCCCAGTCCTGACCTTTTCTCGCCGCAGACGTCTACCGCCTCTGCTTCCCCAAAGACTCGCTGCTCCTCAAATGCCTCGGTATTTCGCATCTCCCCCTTCTCTCCTTACTTCTTACTCATTGATGCCGCGCATCTAGTCTACTTCATCTTCCTCGTCATGACCACCTCCGTCTGCCTCAACGCCGCTGACGTCGAATACTGGTTTGGCGCCGGCTTCGGCGACATCTCGCGGCTCGCCTCCCCGCACCACTCCCGGTTCACCGCCCCCATCCTCGGCTCCCTCGTCGCCTTCCTCGTGCACCTCTTCTTCGTCTACCGCGTCCTCACTCTCACCACCCCCACCTCCGCCTGCGCCTCTCCCAACGGTCGCCGCCCCACCTGGACGTGGTTCTTCGTTTTGGCCCTCGTGTTGGTCTCACTAGCACAAGCTACAGGGGGGATGGCGAGCGGTATCATTTCGTATATTGTGCACAGCACGATAAGCGACGAGCATCGGATGGCGTTGGTATATGTGTGGCTTGTGGACCGCGCGGTGGCGGACCTGGCGCTGGCGGTGGTGATGACTTACCTCGTGCGTTTCTCTCTGCCGCGCCCTTTCTTTCGTCTTGCAAAATATCCTGAGCTGTTGATTTTATAGTTACTCAAAACCGAGGACAAGTCTATCAAAGGCGACATCGTCAAGAAGACCGTGCACATGGTGATCGAGACTAACATTTTCACCGCCCTTGTCTCGTTCATCACGCTCGTCCTGTTCGTGGGCATCCCGGTACGTCCGTCTCATCCCATTCTGCAACGCACTCATTTTCGCAATACTTTAGAACACGACGTACTTTATCTGCCCCATCATTATCCTGCCTGGGATGTACGTCCTCCATCTCTTTCTTTCTTATAAAATTCCCTGACGTTGGCTTTCGCGGACAGTTATGCCAACACCCTCCTCGTCGTCCTCAACACCCGCCCCCGCCCCGGCGCCTCCTCGGCGGGCGACGATCCCAACTCCGAATTCACCACCTCCACTCTCGCGTTCAACCGCCCCCGCAGCAGCACTACCACCACGGCCGCCTCCAAGGGCGGAGCCAGCTCGAACCCCAAGGGGCGTGCGGTGTACAGCGCAAACAGCCCCGGGCGCGTGCTGAGCGTACCGGCAATGAGCTTTGCGCGGCGCCCGCAGCAGGACGCGGAAGGGGAGGATGGGGAGGACGATGATGTCGATGCTTACTACGGAGGTGCGGACGACGACGAGAAGCGTCCGCGGAGCAGCGTGGAGAGACAGTGGCGCGCGGGACAGGACGAGGAGCGCGAGCGCGCGCGGGTGGTGGCGATTGTGCACCACGAACCTGGGCATGATGAGGATAGCGGGAGTGAGTATGAGAGCGAGGGAGAAGGAGAGGCGGAGGGGGAGAGGCGGGTGTAATGTGAAATTTACGTTCAAGCCTGTCCAAGCGCGATGTGTTCATGTATTTTACCACGATATTCACGATTCGTTCATTCTCTCGGTTGTAAAGTAGATAGAATTGCTGCGCGGATCCCTTTGCTTATAAGTTTTGAAACCAACGCTGAGTTGAACCGTGAGAGTTTGGGATGAGTCATGGCCATGACGAGACGGAACACTTCCCAAAGCGGAAAGCCAGCACGTGCGGACTCGCGTGTATCCTCTTTCTTCCACCCGCCGCCATGGACGGTACATGCACACCCGTAAGCTCCCGCTCAGTGCCCGATTCGCCCAGTGCTTACCCAATGTCTTTCTGCGCCCACACCCCGCCTCTTCCCGATCTCTCCCGCACCGTCCCGAAAATGCTCGTGCCACTGCGGCGCACCTCGCCTCCGAATCTTCAACCTGGACTACATGGCTTTCTTACGACCACAGCACCATGACTGGGTCACCGCAACTCTCACTCTGGTTCTCTGCGTCGGCCTCATCATCTCTTACCTCCCGCAGCACTTCCGCATCATAAACAAAGGAACCTCTGAGGGACTTAGCCCGTGGTTCTTGCTGCTCGGGAGCACCAGTTCTGCGGCGGGGTTTTTGAATATGTGCGCCCTTTTTGGGTCTCCCTGGAGCGCCCATTGACCCCCATGTGTGTGTAGGATAACGGTACAGCACACACAGATCCGGTGCTGTCGCGTCGTGGTGCGTATATCCGTTTAATTTATTGCCACGGCTGTAACACTACAGTGTAAATCAAGTCTATTGCATCTTGCGTAGAGGCTACCGCCGGAATTGTGCAAGTGGGATTACAATGGGCGATGTTCTCTTTCATGTGCGTCACATCCATTTCACGGATTCCATTCACCTGCCTGCTTCCAACTACTAACGCTTCAAAACCCTCCCTACAGCTTCGTCCTCTATATGATCTACTTCCCCCCACACCTCAAATACGAGCCTCCCTCCGAGGATCGGCGCCGAAGCAATTTAAAGACCCCCCGCGTGAGGACGTACCTCTGGGCGCGCAGCGTCCTCCTTGCGAACTTCACCGTCGCGCACTTGTGAGTTATGCGTTACCATTATTTGATGGCTTCTGGGAAGCCAACGCGAGAATTCGCAACCGATTCCACGGGGACAATTGCGTCTGAATCGACGTCCATTCATGCATATCGGCAGAGTATGGTCTCGCTACTCCGCTCCACGGGTGGACGATACGATCTATTCCCGATGCGTCTTTAGTTCATTTCGAAACTGCATCGAATTGGTTCAGAATCAGAATCGGCCAGGAATCGTTCTGTTTCCCCTTCAAGCTCCACTAACGCATTTCCCTTTGCTTTTTCCCATAGCATCTTCTCCCTCCTTCTAACCATCTTCCTCCTCCTCTCCTCGCCCTCGCCCCTCCACCCCCTCCCGCCCCCTTCCTCACCGTACCCTGATCCTTCCCCGGACGCCCCCGACGCGCTTCCCCTCCCCCTCGCACGCTGGGCCCTCTACCTCGGCGTCTCCTCCGCACTGCTCGCCGCCATCCAGTACCTCCCCCAAATTGCTTTTACGTGGCGCGCAAAGCTGGTCGGGGCGCTGAGCGTGCCGATGATGTGTGTGCAGAGTCCCGGTGCGGTGGCGATGGTGCTTAGTATTGCGTTGAGGTGAGTTTCTTGCCTTCATTCAACCTCATTGTGTTTTCTTTCGCTTTGTTAGACGTTGAAGTTAGAGATTCATCTTTCTCGTTCGATTTCTGTGGTTTCGTCGTTATTATTACCTTCTTCTTTGACCTTCTTCTTGCTTTCTACCTTCTACCTGTCGTACTTCCAAACTGACTCAACACGCAGACCAGGAACCAACTGGACCAGTGCGTCTCTCTCCTTCCAGCTCAGCTCAGCTCTCATATTGATTATCTGACTTTTGCGCGTTTATTCCAGGCTGGATAACCTACGCCGTCGCGGGCCTCATGCAATTCACCCTCCTCTCCATCTGCATCGCGTGGAAGCTCCGGCAGCGGAGATTGAATGTGAATGATTTCGGTGTCTCCACCGATCCCAATTCCGCCTCCGTCGCTGGTAACAACGGCGGTGCACGGCAGAGGTACCGGGACGTCGAGGGGAATGGGAACGGGTACGCAGAAGCCGGACGAGCAGAAGGCGCAGATGTCGAAGAAGACGAAGAAGACGAGCCGGTGCCGGGGCTGGTGCTGGACGAGACGGAGGATGCGGGGGCGGTGGTGAAGGCGTTGGAGAGCGCGTTGGGGGAGGCGGTTGCAGGGGATGTGAGGGAGCGGGAGGGGGTTGATGGCGATCGTGCGGATGCGGTAGGCGAGGAGACGCCGTTGCTTGCGAGCGCTGGGCAGGGGTCGCAAGGGCAAGAGCAAGAGCAAGCGAAGGGGAAGGGAAGGGGGTGGTGGTGATCAAGTGGTGTTCAAGACGACAGTGGGTGGGTGGTTGAAGATGGGTCGAGTACAATACAATATATCGACGAGGTTGATTAATTAATTATATTTGACCTGGATTCAGTCCACAAGCACGCATAACTTCTTTCGCAACGGTCAGAAACAACCGGGCGGGAAAGTCTACATCTGGCTCGACCAATTTCTGGCTCCACTGCCAGCTTTCAAGGCGGACAGTCAGGCGACACTTGCGGATCGCGTACTATGCGTCACAGCAAAGCGACTGCACGCAACACTTGCTTTGTGCTTTGGCGGTTCGGACTTTCCCGCGGGCATGATGCAGCCACGCATTTCGGGTTTATCCGAGGGATAAATGACCCTATGAGCGCAGGGTACAAGGCTGTGAGGAATATTTGAGTGGGAACAGGACATGAAGAATTCGATATTCTGTTGAGTCAACCAACGCGCCAATTCACCTACAATTCAGTGGGGGTGTGGGTCGCCACTGTGGGACATCACAGTTCTTTTTTGCATAGCGAAAGGAGGGCATAGCAAAAGGAGGGGCGGAACCGGTGGTTTGCTACTACGTGAGCATGGGCATGACACCTCGGAACGGCATGTTTTCACTGTTGATGTGTCTCTATAACAGCTATTCTGCCCCTCACTTCGGTCCCGAGTACCTGCTTCTCTAACTCGGCATCGACGAGTTGAGTGTGCACACAGCATGTAAGTCCATTCAGTAATTTTGAAGGAGAAAAATGTGTGAGTTCCAACGAACCTAGATGACAAACTCATTTTACGTTGTGGTTCGAATTTGGATCTGTAGGTCGTACTCAGTCAGACGCCTCACTATCCCGAAAATCGCCTCTTCGAGACATATTTCTGATACCCCGTGAGTCTAGAGTTTGAACATAGGCATCTCCCCAGGATGTACCGACGGAAAAGGTGCCGCAGTGTTCAAGAGATTTTGGAATAAATCAACTTAAACGTCGATGGCATTCACTGCGGTCTGCCAAGCCCTAGACTTAATTAGTCTGAGCAACGGCAAGTCTGCGTAGCTGAGTATAGGCTTGTGTAGCTGAGCGTAGGTGAGCCTAGATTATATCTCTAACCTACGCTCAGCAAGACAGGTCAGTGCTGGTCAGCATAGGGTGAGTTAGTTGACCCGGAACGCAGTGATAGGCCGAAACTTATGGAGTGAGATAGCTATACACTGCAAAATTCCTGGCCATCATGGGGTAGTCTCTTCGAAACGAATGTTATGACAAAAGCTCGTACCTCGTAAGTTGAAGGGTGTGCCAGTTGTTGTCTTGAAGGCGTGGATAAACATCAACTCAAACCTTCCACGTTAATAGTCAAGTGTTGAGTCCGTGGTCAACTAAGTTAGCAGAAACGGGCGAAATGAGAATTGGGGCCGCTATGCGAAACCTTACCGCATTCACTATACGACTGTTCAAGGTTTCGCGCTGCGCATATGCGGCACATAATTTCTGATACATCGGCAGTTCTCAAGCTTAAAGATATGAGTTTCCTCATCCATTTGTCGGCGGAGAATGCGCGGCGCGATGCCACATTGTCCAGCTCTTGACTCAACTGACATGAAATGAACTTGAATGTCGGTGTATTAGCCAGAAGTGAGATAGCTAGGCGCACCAGACATTTTTTGAGTTCCTGTGCAAGTGCGGGGCGTGGCGTGACAATTAGGTCCGTGAGCAGCGGCACGTCCCGTCAAACACCTAAATGATAGCGCAAATCACTCGTCTGCGTTACGTCTTCTTCCGAGTCTAAGTCCCGATTGAAATAAATCAGAAATAAATCCTACGTTGATGAACTTATTACCGGCTGAAGTCGTACGTAAGCGTTCCAGTATGGCGGCGAGATGTTGGGCGGTCTCCGAGAGGATACGTCACTTGAGAAACTTGGAGAAAAAGCGTTCGTTGAATTGACACTGTTTGTTTGTCGTCACCAAAGGCCGTCAGCGTGATCCCGTCAATCGGGTGACTTGTTACGAGTTCTCACTGCCTCAGTCCGATAGCTGGCAAGGCACGGTGCCGTCTACCACGAAGGCCCGGACGTCGAAACTCTTTCAGCTTGACTCTGCTGGACCATAGAATCGTCCGAGAAAAGCTCCTCGTCTTGTCAAAATGCGGTTACTTACGCTCAATTGCCTAACGTTGCAGGTCCCAGTCTCTCAGAGCCAGACGCCTCAACGCCATCACTCGTTTGTTGAAGCAGATCCCTGCGTCGGTGATCACTGGTACTGAATCCCCACTGACAGCTCCCTGGCAAGAATCTCCGCTGGTGCCACTTTATCATGTTTACTTCCTCTGTCGATCCTCTGACTTGAAGTGAGTTGAGTCCTCAGTCAATTAAGCTGTCGATCCTGACCTTTCGTCACCAGTCTACAGAGTCGACATATATGCATGTTGACCGAATTTCGGGCAATGCTTCATCGTTTCATCGCTTTTGAGCACCTGGCCCTTCAACGAATTGTTGCAGCTCGGCTGAGTCTGCAATTATTTCCCACATGAAACGCCCCTGATGACATCTTTTTGCAAAGGCTGGTTCTGTCGATGACCACTGAAACTGGGATTCGTGGAATTCCAGCAAAGTCTCTTTCAACCTCAACCGCCGGCTCCGATTTTGATCTCCTGCTTGTCAAGTTACTGGAGCGAATATTCATCGACCTTTGCCAAAACCCTTGGACCTGAAATTATCGGATTAGGTCTACTGGGGTTCAGATTCGATGGATGATTACATCATATTTCTATTGAACGCCGACCTCTTGACATTGACGTGCCATTCGCTACTTAATGGACAGAACAATTCCCACAGGATTTTTCTGACATTTTTGGCACGTTAATGCTGTGGTCATTTAGCGTCATGGTGAGTGTTCAATCGTCGTCCGGTACGGCTTGCTAATATTTTCGCGTCCGCGTTCCCGGTTCCACTAGCAAGCCTCTGACTCGATTCTGTTACCTCTGGCCTCGCTGGGGTCGTGTGCGCAGGCCCCATCAACGTGTAGGTGCGTGTTTCGAGGACTCATTGCACGGAAACAAGGTCATCACTGCCATAGATTGGCGCGGGCCCTCCCAGGTGCTTGCCAACTACTGGTGGCAGATGTTTCCTATTCGATTTTGCATGGTTAATCATCTTTCAATTTCCGTTTGTGACCTTGTCTCTATTCCCTGGCCTGGCACTAATTCGATAAAACACTACAGCGCGAGCCCCCCTCCATTTAGAAATGGGCGCTACAATCTAAACCTGTCCGTTTGTGGAGATATCTGTCACCCATGCGATGTCAATGTCTTCGTAGGGAAACCTGGCTGCGTTTCGGCAGAGAGCCCCAGTCATTTTTAGTGACTCTACCGTCGTATAAAATGCAACTTGAACACCAAAGAAATCTTAACCAAGGATACAGCAGAACCGCCATGAGTGGCCCACGACGCAATGTACCATACAGCTCTTACAGCTCGCTTGCCAATGCTGGTCTGTCTTCTCCCTACTCAGCGGGTTTATACTCAACAGACACTCTTAGTTCCCACTACATACCAGCAATCCAGTTCCTCTTCAGGACATAACAACGCCGCACCGCAGCAGGGGCAGATGTACGCGCATGCACCAAGTACTCGAGGTAATCCCGCCGCTATGGCGTATCAGCAGGGTCATATGTCACAAGGATACAACATGAATGGCCCTCCTCCCTCCTCATATTCCTCCAGCGCGCACTACCCCATCACCCCTTACACCAACCAGCATTCAAATTCCAACCCTCCCCCGAATATGCCGTATCCTGGGTCTCACCGACAGGTCTATTCCCAGAGTTCGGGCGGCGGCATGTACAACACGCCTGCGGAGGGGCCATATGCTCCACAACAGCCGCAGCATAACAATTATCCATATGCTGCCGCCCCACCCGCCACGTATCCCGGCCAGTACGCACCGTCTCACGAGGTGCCGGAGGGTCCGAAACAGTGCTATAATTGCGGCCGGACGAGCACGCCGCTGTGGCGCAGAGACCCTTCGACTCAACAAGTGCTCTGCAATGCCTGTGGTGAGATGAAATCATTTTCTTCTAGGTCACCACCCATAGTTGATTTTTTTCTTTCTTTTGCAGGATTATATCTCCAGCAGCGCCGCGAGCCACGCCCACAGATTCTGATCGACGCCGACAATGACGACGACGAGAGCGAGTCTGAGGGCGATCCCGGTGGACCAGAATGCAGCCACTGCCACACCCATCAAACGAGTGTGTGGCGCAGGAATAAAGAGGGAGAGCAAGTCTGCAGTAGGTTCTATTCTATCCGCAAACTTGAAAGCTAAGTCTCATAAACTGTGCAGATGCCTGTGGCGTTTACCAACGCCTCCGGGGCAAGCCTCGACCGCTAGAACTTGGAGGGAAGAAGATCAAGCCGCGGGCGAGGCACTCGCAGACTTGAACCATTGAAGATATAACCCATTCGGTTTCTAACGAGCCCTGCCATCCCCGTAGACGCACATATCTCCCGAAGTGTTTGTTCCGTATTGGATAAATTAGGTCTTATTCGCCCTATTTATTGAACTAGATCTTCACTTCCATTGTTTTGTACTTTGAATATTTACCGGTTCGCGATATTTTAGCTGCTTAGTTCTACCTCGAATGCAACTCCCGATTTCAGAACTACATCAATGTCCGAACTTCTGAGTACTTGACGCTACTCTCCTTGATAACTGTACCACTCAGTCCCTCTGTCAAATTCACTCCCGTCGAGTCTAGCACGTATGTGTTGTATCGCGTAATGGTTGGACGGTTGTTCCCGATGCTTCGTGAAAAATTGGCATCGGTGAAACGTTCTTTCCGCGATACTTGAAGGATACGGCCTTCAGTTTTGAAACTAGCCACTCCGCCGCCTCTTATCAATTACCGTGAATTCGAATCAAATTAGAAGCTGAAAACTGGAACAGTACCAAAAGAACTGATCTGGCTCCCGCAGCTAACGAGCGGCTATCCGCCAAAGGAATGATAAGGCGGACGCACTTGGTAGACGTGAGGGCTAGGTCCGGGTCCTGCATTGAGTTATTTGGCACTGGCAATCACAGCGTCCTCCAACACTGATTGACGAAAGATGGCAAAATGCTCCAATCCAGTCATCGTCAGAAAAATCATGATTTGGAGGTATTCCCCAGCATCTGCGGACGTCATGTAGCTAAGACATGAGCGCATGGTTAGCGCCGCCGCCGGGAACAAGTATGCAGAAAGAGCCCCACTCACTTTCTTGGAGCAGTAGCTGTCCATTTCTGTCCGGCACAAATCCACTTACTTGCTGGAGTTGATAATCAAAGTTTGGACCCAGGATTTCACAGATTCCGTGGGCGCGCTATGGCATGCCCACTCTCTCGGTTTGGTTTCCTTGGAGCATAAAGAAAGAGTAAATTTAAAAGCACCCAAACGTGGTAAAATGCTGTTTTCAAAACGCGAAAATCAGCTGAGTCCTGCTCGCATTATTATATCGAGGGGAAATCGAAGTCTTGAACCAAAAACACAAACACAATTGCCGCACCAGAGTTTCGGCGATCTCGGCCATGTCCAGTATTTGCATCTGGTGTAAACATGTTGTCGACATTATTGTCAAAGCAGCACATTTATCTACCGATCCGAACACTGGTTGGAAGATTCAAGTTTTTCAGAAGAATTTTTGGTGAAAAATGTCGTTTGTTTTTCAGACATTTTTCACTGAAAAAGTAGGGGACTTCACGGTAGGGCCGATTTTCCCGTTTGTGAATAGATTTATTCAACTGGTTGGATGAATAAAATCATCGTTTGTGGAATAAACCCGTGATCACCCTGTTTGAATATTCCACGTTACTCAGGTGCGCGCACACAAACAGATTCACAAAAAATATCTTTATCTTGGAAGAATAATTGTCCCATCACTCGATTATATATATTCACAAACGGGAAAATCGGCCCTACCGTGAAGTCCCCTAGTATGGCGGTCACATTGCACATTTATTATTCTGACCTTTTTTTTTTTTTTTTTCACTTTTCACCTTTTTTTCTCGGGTTTTCAACTTCTTGAACTTTTTTTTCATGTTGCCATAGTTTTTTTTTTCAAGATCATGAAATCTTTCAACACATTGGTGGCAATGTGTTTTATGGAGCATGGGTAGTAGGAATGAGCAGCACCCGTAGATTGGGGTTTATCACTGACTGATGGCCGGGATCAATCAATCCTGTACCTCTACCTCTGAGGTAGAGCCTGCTGCTAACATCGGCAGGCTGTGATGTAGTATGGTGAGCACTGAGCCCTTCAAAAGCACACTTAACTAGTTTTAGAACCAACATGTGTGAACTTGGCACATTGTGCCGATCGAGGCCATCAAGCGGCAAGTCGGCATGCACAGCCCCCGTACGGAGAGAAATAGTTGAAATCTTACTTCTTATAAAGTTCACTTCAATTATGGAAAAACTAATGACAACCTCTGTTCGCATGACAAAGAATGTGGCTGGAAGAGGGAACATGAAAAAAAGGAAGTACAGAAAGTTGAAAATCTGGAAAAAAAAAAGGGTGGAAAAGTGAAAAAAAAAGCCCGGAATAATAAATGTGCAAAGTGACCGCCATACCCCAAGGGGGTACCGGCATTGGAATTTTTGACATAGGGCTGATTTTGGACGGGAACAGGCCGAGGAATCCGAATTTGAACTCCAAAGTTGACGCGGTCAGTGGTTCAAAAGATACAGCTACTTTTGTCTCGAAAAAAATAGATTTTTTTGTGACATTTTTTTTTCGATGTATCGGCTCAATCCGCACAACTTTTGGAAAAAAAAGTTCGGCGGCCTTGGACTAACTACGTAAGCATGATGCCATCAAGCTCCCATATAAGGTATACCATCACCCTAAAACGGCAGGTGATCAAAGTGGCCATATCTTTGCAACCATAAAGTGGGTGAGCTTTTAGACCTTAAATTTTGATTCCTTGACCCCATTTTCATCCGAAATCGGCCACATGTATAAAATTTCAATCCCGGTACCCCCTTGCCATACCCTAGTAGCTGAAAAATTTAAAAAATTTTCACCATTTCTTGAGCCTAAGGTGAAATTTTTAAAAGAAAGTTTGAAAGTGGTGAAAAAAGTTTAAATTTTTCACCACTATTTTCAGTGAAAAATGTCTGAAAAACAAACAACATTTTGCACTGAAAATTCTACTGAAAAACTTGAATTTCCCAACCAGTGGAAGCGGAATTATCACTCGGACTTGCGCGGATGGTCTGACAACCGCGCTGATAAAACAAGGTCAAGAATGGTAGTCAAAAAGGCGGCCCTTTTAACCCAGTCCAAGTTACCTTTATCCGACCATTGTCCAGTCGTGTAGCGCCGACAGTGAGTACATAATGTTGACTTGGCGAAGAAACAGATCCTTTGCGTAGAACACGGTGTGTTCAAGGTCGATGAGGAAAGCAAAACAACCGGTTCAACTTAAATCGCATGACGCCAGGAGACTCGCCGCACTTCGCTGAGCGTTGGGAAGTTTACCTGACTTGCCCCTCAAACCACCCAAGACAAGTCTCTTGATACTCTCATTCTCCGGAGATTCACCGTTGTTGATCGTGAAGAGTATGATTTTGGACAATGCCGGCCAAGCTGGACCAGCTGAGGGCTGCTAGCCTAACTTTGCGAGACAAGCGCATTAACTGTGATCAATAATGCTGCTCGCTCACGAGAGGTTATCGTCACCTCAAAATAGAATAAGGAGTGCCAATCCGATAGCCATGTGATGAGCCAAAACTCAAGAGGCGGCTCGAATAAGACTGTTACGAAACAAAAGTCGGCTTTACGGAACGAACTTTGCGGGACGAGTATATGACAAGAGTCGATAAGCCATCTTCAGCGCTCAGTCGCCTCCGAGCTCACCACATCTTCACGCTATGCTAGCTTTTGCCCTTCTCTGTTCAGTTGCTTTGCTTTCCGGAACTGCATCAGCCAAACTCACAAATTACACCCTCGACGACGCATCCCCCTCTGTTCAATACAGCAATATGCCCATCCTCCACTGTTCACCGAGCACATGTCCGGAGTCGTGGACGAGTCAGCTATTTAATGGAACGTCCACGTTGACCCAGAGCTCGATTGTCGTCCCTTTCACTGGTATGCAGTAAAATACCTCATGAGCATGCTGTTACTGAACTTGCGAAGGGACCGAACTATACGTGTTTCTCATCGTTTCCGACGGACCCTGCATAATTGAAATCGACGGAGATACCGTCGGGGAGTTCAATAACAGCCCGGGGAATGGCAACATTCAACTCGCATATCGCAACACCTCCATTCCCGCTGGAACCCATCGCCTCTTGATCCTACCAGCACAGCCCGAGACAATTATCGAGTTCGATTATATTATTTACGCGTACGCGGACTCAATATCGTCATCTATCTTGAGTTCTGAAATAAATTCCCAGGGACGACGTGAAAACTTCGTCGCGGAAAGCTCCGACCGGCGCTATTGTAGGCGGAGTGTGTGGCGCTGTGGTGCTTGTTGCTGGTGTTATCGTGGGGGTATTTTTCCTGCGTAAGCAGGGGGTGCGCCGGAAGATCTTCATTCGAGGAGTTCCGCTGAGTGACGACGACAAATCGAGCATCAACATAAAGATGATACCGAGGGATGCGAAGAAGTAGTAGGGTAGCCTGCAGCTGCCTGCTGTATGATATATTTAAATCACCAGATGTCAAATATACTGTAGGAACAACATTGTTCAGTGAACTTGGCTCGCAGGATCTTCACTCGCTGGCAATTTTCGAATTGAACGCGCCAACGCGGCGTGCTGTTGTTTGTTTGGCCTCCACGTGATTCCGGGAAACATACGCGTGACTGACGTGACGAACCAGCGCCATCGCTCAACCATCGTTTGCAAAGTTTCTGTGTCGACTCAGACAATGAACATCCAGGAGCTTTCATTGCCGTCTCATTATTTACTGAAGAGGAATCTCCTGCCACCGAAATTGTGCTTCAAAATCACGCGGGAACAAACCGATGTCAGCACCGCCACGGACTCTAGCCTTCCCGCCACCCCAGCAACGTTCTCCAACGATGTTGCAACGTTGTCCGGTCCCGCTTCCCAGCGTCCGCCGCCTCCATGGCTCTTCCCGCGCTTCCACTTCGCGCTTACCTTGGTCAATTCCGGTCGCGAGATATCCCCACCAGCAAAGTCACTGAATATCGAACAGTCACTTCCAATGCCCGGCCGACGCTGCCCACTAGACGTAAATTTTTGACTGCACGCAGAATTCGAGTTGAAGCCGAAGAGTGTGAAATCGTAGAAACGAACATCCAATATTTTACGGATGGATGTAAATAGATTATGAATACTGTATTTTTCCGTTCAATTCGACACGACCCCCGACATTTTCGGAAAATAAAATCCCATAAACGAGAAAAAATTATTGCCGCAATAAAAAGGGTCCCGCGTGACGCGTGACTGTCGATTTGAACGAAAAAGTACAGTATAATGGTATGCTCAACCGCTCGCCCGCTCCCTTATGCACATTCGTCTCCCATTTCTTCGGACTTGAATCTGGACCCCGGGCCTAGGCTTGGCCGTGTTTATCTCCAAGCCCCGTCCAAATCACAAATTTCCCTGCATTTTCTTCGTCTCAGGCTCTCCCAAGACTCAAGGCTGCGATGCTCGTTCCACACAGGATGCCCCTGCGCATCCTTTTTCACGAGCGGGCCAAGGCCTGAGTATTCTAGCTGTCCTAGATCGGTCCTAACAGGATCACCCTCAGACGGGGAAACGAAATCCGCCGGCACTACCGTTCTTTCGGTCAGCGCGACCTCGGGAGAGGCGTGAGCGGACTTCTCAAGTCGCTCTGGCGTGGAACTCTCGTGGCAGTTGTGCGTCGTCTTCTCCTTGTGGAACCTTGATTCTTTGGTCGTTCTGACCCTTGTGTGGCTTCCCTCGGCGATGGAGGGCTGCGTGCGCGGTGCCCAAAAGTTGGTGGGACATCGTGATTGTCGAGGGCAAGGTCGACCACCGCGCGGATGAGGGGATACTGCAGCATGCATCCAAAATTGTAGGGGACGATGTGCTTTAGCTCACTTCACAGCGCGTGGTGGTCTCTTGGGATCGCGGGGCAATTCGATTCAGACTACTCTTCGACGGTACGTTCCAACTTGGCATTCCCTTGCTGGTACTTCACCCGTTCTTGTAGGTTGGACGCTCACTATTTACTTGTCTAGATCACGACGGAGATTATACGCAAATGCCCTGTATATGCGCTACTTTGCATTTGATTTTGCTCGTCCGAGAATGCTACAGTATTGTTGTTGTCCCGCTCTCTATTATAACTCGACTGAATACATGGTGTGTGTGCAAAAGATACACGAAAATGAACTAGATATGATCGTGAAGCAGATAGTGGGCACTGCTGGGAAGATGAGCATGAATAGTGCCGAGTGCAAAGTGAGAACATACCGCAAAGTCATCAGTGTCCAATGATAATAACATCGGAATTGTCTTCGACATCCGGTGGATCAGAATGGTCTTCGAAATCCGGTGAATCAGAATGGCCGCCATCGGTCGGACTTCGGCCGCCATGATAGCGGGAGAAAGAGAATGCTTCGATAGATGGAAATGCCTTTCGGTAATCGTCGCCGAGTACCAAGGTACGGTTCGTGATGCGCACATCCTTGAGCTCGCAGCGGGATTTTGAAATAAAGGATGCCAGTGAATCGATAGGGCTCGGCCCAAGGAATGGCTCCGGGACACGGAGAGTGAGGAGTGAAGGGACAATGAAGGTGCCAAGGTAGTTGGCGACCGGACCTTGCCCCTCCAGGAGAATCAGAGTCTCCAAATGTGGATGCAAAATATCGGGAACAGGACTAGCGTGATGATCGTCGAAGAGGCGTAACTCGCAATAGACCAAGTTGGGGGTTTCCTTCAAAATTGCCACACATTCCCGCGGATATACCCTGTTTAAGCGCAGGGAAGTTAATTGGGCCCACGGCAATATAACGTGTTCAGCCGCGACATCATCCAACTTGACCTCACGCAGAAGACGCGCGTCCTGAAATGCAACGGCGGCCCGGGGGGAGCGTATTCCTGGAGCTCGCGTCAGTTCCAAATGGAACCGCCGCAACAGAGGCATCGATCCTTCGAGGGTTGGGAGATGTTCCGGCACAAGATGGAGGTCAAGGTGTTCCCAGCGCGCACGGTGAAGAGCGATTAGCGCTACGAAATCCGATAGGTCTTCCAAGTGGGGCAGCAGGGCAGTTCGAATGGAAAGTGGCCAACCGCCGGACCTTCTGAGCCAGATCGCGATGGCAGCTAGTTGTCGCTCGATGGGAGTACCGTCCATGGCTAATTCCATGGCCCTCCAAAGAACGGGGGTACCAAGCGCCACTTCTCGCCATGGGCGACAAATCTGAGTCAACGTGGTCGGCGAGGTGATCCCAAAAAGTGGCGGGCAGAGGGGGTAGATGGGGAGGAAATATGTAAAGATTTTGCATACAATCTCGGTGGGCAAGGTTAAGACCGGATAGCTGGACGAATCCATCCGCTTCAAGTTCTGGAGCTGATTCGGGGCAAAAAGAGGCGACAGGATCTTTATCGGCGCACAGATCAGCTCGCGTGGCAAAGCTGTGCCATCCCCTTTTGGGCAATATCCCCGAGGGCCGAAAGGCGTCGCGGTACTTGTCTTGTAGATTTCACTGGTCCAGAGCCCCGAAAATAAGAGATCGTAGGAAATACAACAAATGTTAAATTGATTTATGTAGCTGCATATAGTGTTGCCGCGACTTAGACTTGACCCCCCTTAAGTCGACTTCCCGAAGTCGACTTGAGCCGAGTCAAGTCAAGTTATTTGCAGACTTCCTTGCAACTTCCGAGTCAACGTAAGTCGACTTGGAGTCACTTGAGTGACTTGAGTCGGGGGTTTAGTAGAAGATGTATATTTTAGTCACTAGGCGCAATTGGAGCAGTTTTCAATTTTTTTTTCCAACCGGGTGTCACATCTGTGACATATGTCACGACATGTCACACCTGTGTTGGTTTGTGTTTCCATCCAGTTTTAAATACAGATTAAATCTCTAAAAATATAAGAAAAACCCTAAGTACCAAAGGAAAGAATACTGGACTCTCTGATCCATGAAATAGCCCCAGGAACCCGAATTAACAATGGTGTGACTCAACCGACTTGAGTCGACTTCAAGTGACTTCGAGTGACTTGGGCTGACCAAGTCAAGTCAAGTCAAGTCGAAGGTTGCCGTAAGTCGACTTAGGCAAGTCGACTTCCGACTTAACGAGTCGCGGCAACACTAGCTGCATAGTCTCTTCTAAACAGACACTACACACAGAAAAACAGTGTTGTAGTTAAGGGTCTTATTAAGGGTAGTCCCCAAAATTAAGGCCTTAAGTCTTGTTAAGGCTTATTAAGGGTGCTCAAATTAAGGGTCATATTAAGGGTTAATTCCTAAAATAGCTGTGCCCGGGCGCTGCACAAATAGAACACAAAAACAGAGTACTAACCTTTGTATTCATCCCAGAGCCCCAATTCCTTGTCACTGTGCTTAGCTGCAGGAAGTTCCATCAGTGAGATCAAGTACGGACGATACGACGCAGACAGACCGGGTCGCCTATGGGATGGATCCGCTGCGTGTTTGGCTGCTTTGAACCATGGGAGAAAAAAATATCTGAAGACCTTTGAACATACCCTCAAGCTGTGAAGTTATGCTTCAAAAAGGCTACGGTTCGTGTTGGGTTCGCGGGACAGCTTATACGATGGAGATGAGAGTACTGACCAAGTACTGACCAAACATTTACTGCAGTGATAATTTTTGATGGGAGAATGTTAAGGCTTAATAAGGGCTTTAGATGCGACCCGCCCGATATTAAGGGCTTAGTCTTAACACGACTTAAGCCCTTAACCCTTAACTGCAACACTGCAGAAAAACTCGTACCTCGTTATGTCGTAGTCCGTTATTATATCCGTGCAACTCACCATCGGAAAATCATTCCGGAATGGTCGCTAACCTCTCAGGCGATTCCGGGAGCTCCGGGTACCCGGAGTCTCCGGAATCCCCGGAGAAGCGTTATCAAGGCAATGCGGCTTATCTGAATGGTTCCTCGTATATCCTGTGCGTACCATATGGTCTCTACTTCCTTCCACATGCTTTACATCTTCCATTCTCACACTTCCTTGTTCTTCAACAACATGAGGTGATCCCGTTAGGAATCTCCACATGGATTTCATATAACTCCTTATGTTCAGATTGCAAGTACTGTACTATATAAACACCTAGACTACACTCCTGTTCTTCAGTTTAATAATTAAGTTGCTTCTGCGCTCTGTAGTTGCTTCTGGGTTTTACACTCCGGTCTCCCCGTAACCGGAATCCTCCCCTCACTCTCCTCCTCACTCCGGTGGCTTGGATAGTACACTCGCCCTATTGTCCTGTGGCGTTGTGTTACTCCGGTCGACCATCCTTCCCCCTCGGTGTCATCGTTGTGTCCGGTAGCCAACCGGAATACCTCGGTCGCCGTAATCCCTCGTTCACCATTGACCGGCCATATCCTTCCCTTCCCCGGACCTGGATATAACAGTATTATTAAACTCACCTATCCACGCTACTCAAAATCAATCAATCCTACGACATGTCTCATTACGACGACCAACCTGACGACCCTGATCGTCGCAATTCACGGCTCTACAGCACCATGGTTCCCTTACCCTCTCCCGCTCGACTTATGGCCAATCCTGGTTTGCGGCCCAGCGGAACGCGTTCGACTCCGGTTCCTTTCGGAGTAACGGTACGTCGTTCCTTGCCACCTGTGGCAACAAACCCAGTCAACGTTCCTGGAACTGTCATTCCTCCCAACACACCATCACAACATCCGATCACACCTCTCACGCCCGCGTTCGATGATTCTCCGATTCCGGCAACTCCGGGATTGGGATTTGCTCCTATTTACCAGGCAGCCACGAGCGTCATACCGGAAGAGACGGGTGGAGAACCAGCACGTTCTCCAATCGGCGCAGGATCGCGTCAAAGATCCCGTAGTCGTTCCCACCACTCCGGTCAACAGGTATCCCGCTCCCATTCCGCTCCGGCACCTGGAGGTAATGGAGGCGGTGGTGATGAGTCGCCTTCCAGTCATGGAAGACGTTCTCCCAGCAGAGGAAGGCTTCCCGGTCGAGGATTCCCCAGACGCCCTGGTGGTTCTCCTCCCGGAGGTGGCTCTCCTCCTGGTGGTGGTGGTGGAGGCGGTGGAGGTGGCGGCGGTCTGCCCCGTCGTCGCTCCCGCACTCCTGATGGAGACAATCAGCTCATGAGGGATACCCTCTGGCAATTTTCCCAGGCTATGACAACTTGGGCCCGGAATGCCGGAGCTCCTCGTTCCACCAAATCTAATCTCAGGAACCCTGACACCTTTGATGGTTCCGATCCGGACAAATTGCCCTCCTTCCTCGCCCAATGTTATCTTCACTTTGCCGAGCGTACTCAAGATTTCCCCACCGACGACGATAAGATTTATTTCATTATATCTTATCTCCGCGGCATCGCTCAGCAGTGGTTCACGCCGAACCTATACAATACCAAAGTCCAGGCGTGGGATAATAATTTCGTTCGCTTCATCGAGGAACTTTCCATCAACTTCGGACCCCATGATCCGGTTGGTGATGTGGAGGATCGCATCCGTCTTTGTCGCATGAAAAATGGCGATCGGATCGCAACTTACGTTCTCGCCTTCGACACCCTGGCCAGTCTCACGGACTGGGGTGACGCTGCTCTCCGGCATCAGTTCTATGAAGGCCTTCCCCGTCGCATCAAGGACGAGATGGTCCGGCACACCCACAACAACACCCTTTTGGGGGTAAAGATGGTGGCCCGGAATATCGATGCCTGGTATCATCGACGAGAGGCCGAGAAGCAGCGCGAGCGGGAACTAGAGCAGGCTGCTGCTGGTCGTTCCGGTAATTGTTCCGGTCCCCCGGACAACACCGGAGACCGCACCGGTAAAGTTTCCGGCAAGCAGAAGGAGAAACAAAAGGGCGGAAACAATACCAAACCGCCTGGGAACTCGACCGCTCCTCCTCCCTACTCCAACCCCGGTGTGATAAGGACCGCGGTGCCACTAGGCGAATATTTGGGATCACAAAGTGGCTGGTTCGTCCTCTAGGGCTCTTTAAAGCTGGTTCCTAATAGAACGTGAGGCTGTAGGTGGTCTGCCTTGTTGTATCCGAGTGTGTGTGTTGGTCGAAGGTCGAAGGTGTGTGTGTGTGTGCGAGACCCGAGTGCTCGGGACGGGCTGAAGGCGGTTTTACGAGCGCTCGGAAGGGACGTTGGTGGTGTCCGGTAACCTGTAGTCAGTATTCTCGGGTGTATAAATGAAAGGCAAATCCTTGAGACGATGTCCCTTGGCGGTGGTGACGAACAAGCGCGTTGGTGGTCAACTCGAGGATGTAATTGGGGGATAGAGGTACAAGGTCAGGGAAAGAACTCAGCGTTGGACTAGAGTCCTCGACTGGAACTGTCTCCTTGTGGTAGCTGACTGGGAACTGAATCCGAAAGTCCACAAGTAATTGACTGGAATTCGCGATGTTCTGAGTCGTCGGAATGTGGTGGAATAGGTTATAATGGTGGATAGGACGTGGGGGAATGGTCGTTTGGTCGCAGACATGGCTATCCTGCCGTCGAGGGTCGTTCAAGAGTCGTTTGTATCGTTGTATGGGGGCTCGGAAATGGCGCAAGTTCGTAAGTCGCAACGGTGCGCGTGGTCAGGTCTCCCCGCGAAGCCCGAGCGTGCCTGGCGTGCCTGGTTGCCATCCTGGCCGGGTTCGGTGCTCGTACGAGTCGTCGTAAACGCTGGGATCGTCGAGTAACGAGTTGTTGGAAGTAGATCCGAATGAGGCAAGGTCGTTTCCTAATTGGGCGAATCTTGAGTGAGTGGGAATTCCGAGCCGTCGCGTCTCGTCCAGACGAGCCATGAGGCGGTGTGAGCAGTGCAGCGTGAACACAAGCCTCACACCGGGAATCGTCCCGGAGCCGGAGGTAAGGGTGGCCAAGCCAACAAACAGGCTGGCCCCTCGAAGCCCTATGCTGACAAGCTGGGCGCCGATGGTAAAATCAAGGAGGCGGAACGTGAACGTCGTCGCAAGAACAACCTCTGCATGTACTGCGGAGGCCAAGGTCATACGGCCGAGGATTGCAAGAAGCGGCCGGAGAAAGCCAGCGGTCGCTCCGCTCAGGCTGGAACGCCCCCGCAGGGAGATGCGTCCACTCCGGAGTCGTCAAAAAATTGATTAGCAATCCGGATTATACCTCCGATCCCCATCCGGGTTGCGTTGACTCCGGGGATCTCCCTGAGGTGCGTCTCAACGCGTCCGCTCTTTCCTCTAATGCCCTTTACGTTGACCTTGCCCCATCCCTCATATTATCTAAATCCTCTCTGTCTGGCACGGAGGAATGTTCATCCATTCCGCCGTCCAGTGTATCACGAATTGCTGCGGGATTCAACTCCCTGATATGTGCGCTTATTGACTCTGGTTCTTCTCATTGTTTTATATCTAGAAAATTTGTGGAATCAAATGGCTTTATTCCGTACTCAGTGCCCCCAGTAAAACTCCGGTACCTCGACGGCTCCTCATCAATAATCAACCGGAAACTGCATCTATTGATTCGGTTTCCTTCCGGAGAAGTCCTTTCACAGGACTTCTACGTCACCCGTCTGGATTCTCCTTGTGAAATGGTTCTTGGATACAATTGGCTCCACCGCTTCAATCCGTTGATTGACTGGATGCGGGCCTCTATCTCATTCAGACCTACTCCATCTGGTCCATCCCTGTCGACACCTCCGGCAAAAATGCTGGATTCTGTTTCGGTAGCTCCGGTTACGGACGAGGCTACTCCGGAAGAGGTTTATCCCTCCGCAGTGCCTATACCGATCGGGCTGACTACTCCGGTTCCCGGTCCTTCTATGGATAGTCTCGATCCTTCTATGGATAGTGCTGGAATAGCGCCAGCAAACTCCGGTCTTGACCGGAGTACTCTAGATCCTTCAATGGATACCCCGGAGGCGACTACGCCTCGTCCATTCATTACTCCTCCGCCAGTGTCTTTGGTATCCGCTGCTGCGTATCGAGTGTTGCTTAAAGACAAGGATACCGTTCAGTATACCTTGCGCGCAACACCTCCGGACGATGTCTCGCTCCGGGGAGTCTCGTCCGCTGCTCCGGACCTAACTGGACTGCCTGAAGCCTATCACGAATTCGCCGACGTCTTCTCGGAGTCGGAAGCATTCTCGCTTCCTCCTCATCGAGAGTTCGATCTCAAGATCGAGACGATCGACGGAGAACTCCCTCCTATTGGCCACGTATACTCCCTCTCCGAGGCTGAGTTAACAGCGCTCCGAAAATACATCGACGAGAATTTGAAGGCTGGATTTATCTATCCTTCTTCTTCGAGTCACGGGGCTCCAATTCTGTTCGCCAAGAAGAAGGATGGCAGTCTCCGGTTGTGCGTAGACTACCGAGGGTTGAACCGGATCACAAAGAAAGACAAGTATCCGCTTCCCCTCATTGCCGACTTACTCGATGCCCCTGGACGGGCTCGAATTTACACCAAACTCGATCTCCGGCATGCATATCATTTGCTCCGGATTGCTCCCGGAGACGAGTGGAAAACCGCTTTCCGAACCCGCTATGGCTCACATGAGTTCAAGGTTGTCCCTGAGGGACTGTCCAATGCGCCTGCTGCCTTCCAACGATTCCTCAACACGATTTTCGCCGACTTGCTCGATGTAACCGTCATCGTATATCTGGACGACATCCTGATCTACTCCGACGATCCATCGCAGCACGAAAATCATGTGAAGGAAGTGTTGCAGCGCTTACGACAGCATAACCTATTCTGCAAACTCCCCAAGTGTGAGTTCTCCGTGACTACTTGCGAATATCTCGGGTACATTCTGTCTCCGGACAGATTCCGTATGTCTCCGGAAAAAATCGCCGCGGTAGCGGAATGGCCTACTCCTCGGAAAGTAAAAGACGTACAGTCTTTTCTCGGTTTCTGTAATTTCTATCGGCGGTTCATCTACCATTACTCCGACATCACTATTCCACTCACACGTCTCACCCGGAAAACACTCCGATGGGACTGGACCAGTGATTGTCAACTCGCTTTCGACACTCTCAAGCGGAAGTTCGAAGAGGCTCCGGTTCTGTCTCACTGGATACCCAGTTGACAGATTACCGTCGAGACCGACGCTTCGGACTATGCCATCGCCTCCATTTTGTCAATTATTGGCGACGATGGTGATCTCCACCCCGTTTCGTTCTGTTCGCGCACTCTAGTGGCTGCGGAACTTAACTACGACACACATGACAAGGAACTCCTGGCCATTTTTGACGCTTTTAAGCAGTGGCGTCACTATCTGGAAGGACCGGAGTTCCCAGTTGATGTTGTCACTGACCACAAGAACCTGGAATACTTCGCGACAAGTAAGATACTTACGCGACGCCAGGTCCGGTGGGCGGAGTACCTCTGCCATTTCAACATGGTAATCCGGTTCCGGCCCGGAAAACTCGGAGGAAAGCCCGATGCACTTACTAGACGATGGGACGTCTACCCAAAAGAGGGGGATAAGCACTATGGTCAGCTAAATCCTCACAACTTTCGTCCTATTTTCTCGCAAGATCAGCTCGAGGCGTCACTCCGGGCAACCCTCCTTGAAGACGTAGTTCTTCGAGCATCGGTGGTTATGGATGTTGGACAGCTTCATTCCGATATCAAGACTCACATCCACACCGACCCCACTGGAATTGCAGGCCTCAAGGCCGCTTCCTCCGGTACATCCAAGCGCTGGTCTACAGATGACTCCGGTATGCTCCGGTACGACAATCGCATTTGGGTTCCGCAAGTCCCCGGTGAGGCACCAGATGCACTCCGGATACGTGTTATGCAATACGCGCATGATCACATTCTTTCCGGTCACTTCGGGCAGAACAGAACCCTTGCGGCGGTACGTCGGGAATACAACTGGCCCGAACTCCGGTCGTTCGTCCGGGATTACTGCAAGTCATGTATCACCTGTCGGCGCAACAAGGCTCCAAGGCACAAGCCCTACGGCCTTCTCAGACCCCTTCCTGTTCCTCTTCGTCCGTGGCATTCAATATCCATGGATTTCATTGAAAAACTTCCACTTTCCGGCGAATACGATGCGATTCTGGTAATCGTTGATTGGGCGTCAAAGCAGGTGATCCTTATACCCTGCGACGTCACCATCACTTCCGAACGTCTCGCCAAACTCTTCCTCATTCACGTCTTTTCCAAGCACGGTGTCCCGTCGCATGTCACTAGCGACCGGGGTAAGGAATTTGTTTCCTCTTTCTTCCGGTCACTCAGAGAACTCCTCAATATGGAGATGCACTATACCTCCGGTTATCATCCATCAGCGGACGGTCAAACCGAACGCATGAACCAAACCGTTGAGCAGTATATTCGGATTTTCTGCTCGTATCAGCAGGATGATTGGGACCAACTCCTTCCGCTTTGCGAGTTCGCTCTCAATAACGCTCTGAATGCATCTACCGGAATTTCTCCATTCTTCGCCAACAAGGGTTACAATCCGTCTATCACCATCAATCCGGAGTTGGACGTAGCCAACACCTACGCCCGAGACTTTGTCGTTAATCTCCAGGATCTTCATGAATTCCTCCGGGAGTCGCTCAAGGGCGCCCAGGAGCGATACAAGGAGACCGGAGACAGAGTCCGGTCTCCGGATCCGGAGATTAAAGTCGGAGACCAAGTTTTCGTGACGACCAAGTACCTCAGCACTACGAGGCCAACTCGGAAGTTCACTGAGACTTATGTTGGACCATACGAAGTAATCGGAAAACCATCTGTGGCGTCTTACCAGATCAAACTACCCAAATCCCTTTCCCAAGTTCATCCAGTATTCCACGTTTCTCAACTTGAACCCCATCATCCCAATCCTTTCCCCGGACGTGAAGAACCTCCTCCGGTGGCAGTGGAAATAGATGACGAGGGCGATGAGCACTTCGAAATCAAGCAAATCATCGATTCGAAGCTTGATAAGCGGTTCAAGAAGCCCCTATTCTACAAAGTTGAGTGGTTGGGTTATGAGAACACGGACGAGCAATACTCCTGGGTACGACCAAGCGATCTTAACGCAGCAGATCACATTGAAAACTTCCACCGTCGCTATCCGGACAAACCTGGGCCGGAAACTTAGACTCCGGTTCACTCCGGTGTGTTTTCCGGTGTATTCCGGTTCGCTCATCATCACTCCGGAATCTTTGTCGTCAAAACGGACTTATGCAATTTCGCAAAAAATCAGGAAAAAATATACATCAACTCCAATTATCTCAATGCTCCATTTCTTTTCCATTTCCACCTTCCTCTTTATCCCCATCCCCCTTCTGCGTCAACTGCAGGACTTCGCTCCGAAGATCAGCCATCAAAAGCTCCAAAGCTTCAATACGACGTTCAGCTTCCTCAGCACGATGGATGGTCTTGCCCAAATCACTCCGGAGTTCCCTCAACTCGCTCTGCATCGACCGCCGTTCCAACGACGGAGTCCGGAGCCGGAGTTGATGACGAGACGGACCCGGAATGCCTTCCAAGGGCAGCGATGGCGTCTCCTTCCTTTCCGGTCGCTGGCGAATTGGTTGGGATCGAGTCTTCTTCACTGCAGTCGATCTCCCCCGACTCCGGAAACGACCCTTGCGTTCGGACGCGTCTTTCCGCACGCGTTTGGCCCGGGGAACATCTGCGTTCAACGAGCAGGCAATGCGCTTTTCAGCACAGCGCCCACAAGTCGAAAATGGTCCTCCCTCGCGCTGCGGGTAGCAGTGCTCGTCTCGCCGAGTGCACTCATCGCAAGCTAAAGATTGTAACATCAACCGGAATACATTTTCCACCGGTTAGGATGTTCTCACCTTCACCAATGGGTCTCCGGATGAGCGGGCGACTTCCCGTTGGCTCGGAATCCACCATGACGACGTCGGAGTCGCTCTCGACGCGCTCCTCGCGCTTGCGCTTCCTCTCGCCTTCCTCCGGACGCTTGGCTGTCTTTCCCTTTTTCTCCGCCCTAGCCTCTGCCTTCTCCTTAGCCTTCAACTCCTTCGCCCACGCCCGCTGTTCAGCAATCGCCATGTCGGCGCTGTTCATGAGGTCCGCGAATTCCAGCGCGGCCGCCTCATCAGCACGCGCTGCCTCCGCAAGCAGTCGACGGGTCTCCGTATCCACACTTTCCTCCCTATGCGACCCCTCGCGCTCCGGTGACCCTCCTCGTTCCTTCTCACTGCCTCCTTCGCTTCCAGAGTGGTTGTGGTGGGTAGAGGACATGGATGTGGTAGGAGGAGTTTCGGTGGTGGTGGTGGTTCGGAGACAAGATTGAAATCAACAAACGGAACCGAACAGCACGTGATTAGTTGGCACGTGACCTATCACGGGTTTCGCCGAAGATATTTCAACTGGGCAAAATCAAGGGCAAGAAAATCATGAAAAAATTCCTCATTCATGCAAATCACTTCCTTTTTCATATATTCACCTCCAACGCAATGCACACCACTAATCGATATCCCTCCGGTCCTTACTACGAGATGTTCGTCTAGGGATCCGAACCCAAGAGGGGGATACTATTATATCCGTGCAACTCACCATCGGAAAATCATTCCGGAACGGTTGCTAACCTCTCAGGCGATTCCGGGAGCTCCGGGTACCCGGAGTCTCCGGAATCCCCGGAGAAGCGTTATCAAGGCAATGCGGCTTATCTGAATGGTTCCTCGTATATCCTGTGCGTACCATATGGTCTCTACTTCCTTCCACATGCTTTACATCTTCCATTCTCACACTTCCTTGTTCTTCAACAACATGAGGTGATCCCGTTAGGAATCTCCACATGGATTTCATATAACTCCTTATGTTCAGATTGCAAGTACTGTACTATATAAACACCTAGACTACACTCCTGTTCTTCAGTTTAATAATTAAGTTGCTTCTGCGCTCTGTAGTTGCTTCTGGGTTTTACACTCCGGTCTCCCCGTAACCGGAATCCTCCCCTCACTCTCCTCCTCACTCCGGTGGCTTGGATAGTACACTCGCCCTATTGTCCTGTGGCGTTGTGTTACTCCGGTCGACCATCCTTCCCCCTCGGTGTCATCATTGTGTCCGGTAGCCAACCGGAATACCTCGGTCGCCATAATCCCTCGTTCACCATCGACCGGCCATATCCTTCCCTTCCCCGGACCTGGATATAACATCTGTCGGTTACCCGGCGTCATTGATAGGTACCCCACCTTATCAATTTCTTCGCTGCTCAATATCATTCCAGGACGTGTATTCCACGCGTTTTTTTGGCGGATTCCTAGGATAATTCTAATCAGCAACCCCACTTTGGGGGTTGCTTAGGTTGCTGGATAGAAAATCACTATCCAGCAACCCTGCGGATGCTCTTTTATATCAAATCATTTTGTGGTTCTGGTCCGTGCCAGGGGCGGTGCCGAGCCCCGACAGGATCAAGCCATCACGGATCCGAAGTCTGGTCCATGAGTTAAAGTTTTCATCGAGGAGACTCTAGAGATTACCACATATACATACCCCCACAAGAGTCCTGAATTAATAGCTTCACTGATGCCAGTGGTGGCCGTTTTGCAGTTTTTTCTTTTGAACCTTTCTGGGACCAAGGAAGCTTCAATGATGCCATCATCTGAACGTTGGATTCAATCGGCTTGGGTAAGTCGAGTTCGAAATCGAATCGGGCTCACAGGGATAGCAAATAGACGACCTTGAGAGGCCTTTAACTTTTCTGAATGGTCCTTTGCACTGACCCAGCTTTGTCTAGGCTGGGCTAAAAGTCAACCTTAAGCTGCTCGGCTTTCGCCCGGCACCAGCCTTGAGCTGGAAACCTGCCGGCCGAGCAGGAAACACTAAACAAGGAAACTCACACCGAGGTCAACAGTACCACAGTATGATTCGGGGGGACGAGCGAGTACAGGGCGTACGAGCGAGACGGTGGTAAACGACAAGGTAAAACTGACTATCTAACGGTCCGTGATCCGACAGTAAGCCGACGGGATTACATGAGCCTGCTATCTAACCGAGGGATTACTGGAGTTGCTGAATAGCACAAAATACACTGGGGTCTGAATAGCAGCAACCGGGTTGCTGATTAGAATTATCCCAAAAATCTCCCCAAACGGCCCAGTATTGGGATAATTCTAATCAGGAACCCCACTTTGGGGGTTGCTGAGGTTGCTGGATAGTGATTTTCTATCCAGCAACTCTGCGCGTGCTTTTCATACCGGGCCGATGGGTTGGCGGTTCTGCCGACCCCAATTGGATCAAGCCGCTACAGATTTGAAGTCTGTCGCACTGGTTAAAATCCATTTGAGAGGCTATTTGAAGAGGATTTCACATCAGCTCACAAGAGTACAAATTACAGTCAGCTGCCAGGTCCTTTCTGCAACCTTTTTGGTAGTTGTGAAAGTTTGGGTGATGCCATCAATTCAACCATGACTTCATCAACTTGCTAGGCATGTGGGTAGGTCAAGGTCGGATCCACCTCACACAGCAACAGCACGAAGACATGAAACGACCTCTAAATTTTCTGAATGTTCCTTTGCGCTGACGCTGCTGGCCAAGCCGGCCTAAAAGCCGACTCGGGCCGCTCGGCATCCCGGCATCAAGGTCTTGAGCGGTCCGCTTCACGAGGGTTGCTGAATAGCAGAAAAGTAGTGGGGTTGCTGAATAGTAGCAACCTGGGTTGATGCCAGCAACCGGGTTGCTGATTAGAATCATCCCCAGTATTGGGTGTGAAATATTACTGTTTGTCCGGGCTAGTACATCTAATCATCCAATGATCCGAGAAACCTTCTGGACTTTTTGCCCATCGTAGTTGGGCTGTGTTCTTTATGTCCATTCGGACTCGGGTCTGTAAAGAGTCATGCTTTGGGTTGGTTGGCGCCCGGTTCAACTGCTTGCTACTCCCCTCGTAACTTTATGACAGGTGAGCGCCGTGGCACCGTCAAAGATCCGCGAGGGCATGAAGTAACTTGGTAAGATCGAGAGGGAACGGCGTCGTTTGGGCGTTGTTCATAAAACAATGTCGGAATTGCTCTGGTATCTCACCGGCTTTTTATACGTTCCGGCAGCAGTCAGGATTCAGAATGACAAAATGCCAGGGCTGAATTCTTGGTAGTGTTATCTTGGCGCTGTCTTCGATGATCCTTGCCAATGGAGTGCGACCCCTCTATAAAGAAAAGAAAAGTTAAATCGCAGACGCGTGAACGACATCCTTCGTCGGAGGAAACCAACTTCCGCCTCTGAGGCACGTCAGGGCGGGATCTAGTTCTAGAAGTTCTACGGCTGAAAGTTCGTGAGATGTAGACTCGCCCGTGGTCGAACTAAGGCCGAAAGCGAACGTTCCCACCAGATTAATCGCTGGCGGGATAACGAATGCTAAATTAATTTGTTCCCAGGCTTTTACAGTAACCGTCGGTCTGACGGTGGCATGTAGACGGCGGCCGGTGGCCCGAGGAGAGTTCTGGAGAGTTCCGTCGGAGTCCGTCCGATAGACATCCGAATCCGTCACGGCACCGGTTCACGCCCGACGTCGACGCCTATAGTTGGGAAATCGGCTCATATTCCCAAATGACGACAGGGATTCTGTAGATTCGTGGGCGGCCAGGTAGAACTTTGGAACAAATATATGCCAGGTCAAATGCTGCAAGGCTTATCGCGCAATTATTGCGGGCCAATTTAGTTCAACGCAGACAACCCAAGTGCGATGTCTGTGGCGCAGGGAGAAGGCTCAAGATGGCCGATACTGACTGCATGGGCGCACGGCGTGTGTGTAGTATGCATTAGACATGATTGAGCGATTGTTAGAGTGGGCGGTTGTGTTGTGGATGTAAAGTGGTCCGGTTCGGACGGTCGGAACCCCCGAGACGCGACTCGTCGTTCTGACCCACGCCGCCCCGAGTGTATCGACAGAGAGTTAGGTCTAGGTTGTCCCGGGCACACGGAGTGGGCGAGAGTTGCCAGGCCGCCAGCGCCTCAATTTTAAGCAGCCAGGGATATGGGGATGCGGGTCCAAGTAGGTGAGGAACACATGGAAAACGTATGGAAACTACGCCCAAGGAGAAAACAGTGTGAGATCGGCCTCGGGAGAGTTGTGGTGAAGAGCTGCCACGTTCGGGCGCAAAACGCACCGATGTTGGCATCAATACTGACCTCTAAAAGGGGTCATCGTGGCTTCTCCCACGTCCGCTCACCGCAAAACCCCCGGCGTGCCTTCCACGCTCTATAAAGATGGACTGTTCCAGCCATGATTTTTCCTCCGTCCCAAGATGCACCCGGGCTGCTACCGCTTCCGCTTCCTCTGTGACCTCGGCCGTGCCATCGTTCTCCCTTCCGCATCTCTATGGCTCGCTCTCCGGTTCCTGGACATCCACCTCGGGCCAATTCTCTCGATTCCAGTTTATTTGGCTGTCTTTATTTTGTGTGCTGTCGTCAAGGGAGTTCTCCTGAATTTGGCGCACAAAAGAGCCGCCGAGCAGCTTGGGGCGCAGCCTATTCGGAAGGTAGTGGGGAAATGGCCCGGGAACATCGACGTTCTGCTCAAAATGATGAAAGCCTTCAAGACGAGCTATGTGCTTGATGTGTATCTACAACTTTTCGAGGAGTACCAATGTACGACGCTCAACACCCGAATTTTATGGGTTGATACAGTGAGTCCAGAGTCCCACTGGGGTTTGAATGTCATGGACCGAGGTTGAACAGTTAATTTAGATCATAACTATGGATCAACAACACTCCAAATTCGTTCTATCCACGGGTTTTGGTCTGTATCATGCCGGCCGCTCTGTCGCCATTAATTCACATGGATAATTCAGGGCATTTCTGGAGAGGGTATTCCCAGAAGGAGCGGATGTAAGTTGAATAACTGTTGCACATACACAATCGCCGACTCTAATCCCATATTTCAGGGAAACTTTTCTAGGTCAAGGTATATTCAACCGCGACGATGAGGTGGGGTTTCTTTATTCTTGAGAATGCTTCGCTGACCGACTTTCAGATGTGGAAAATGGTTCGCTTGCCTGGTGGCTGCTTCCCAACATTCGACTAAATTTTACTCAGCACCGCAACGTTGCCCGCCCATTCTTTGCGCGGGAACGAATCTCCGACTTTGAGATCTTCGAGAAATATACGAGACGAACTTTGAACCTCGTCTCGTCACTCTCAGCAGCGGGCCAACCCTGCGAGGCGCAAGATCTGTTTTCGCGTCTTACACTCGACGCGGCGTCCGAATTTCTCTTCGGCACCGACTTGCAGACTCTCGGCGGATCGCTCCCGGTCGCGGGTAAAACGGAAATGGGGCCCAAGGGCTCCGCAACGGATGACAGCTGGGGTGCTTTTGCCAAGGCTTTTGAGATGGCGCAACAAATCATTACGGATCGCGGACGCATTGGGTATTTATGGCCCTTATTTGAACTATTCAAGGACAAGAACGAGGGTAACGCGGCTGTTATTCAAGCGTATGTTATGCTGCTGTTTTGGTTTAGAATTATCAATTAACTCGGTTCGGATCAGATGGTTGGATCCTCTCGTTCGACGGGCGGTAGAGGATAAACGTATCGCCCAGAAAGCCGGGGTCGACAGCCCGGTCGCGGAGAAGACCTTTATGCAGCATTTAGCCGACAGCACGGATGGTATGCTTGGCTCTGGAGCCTTTTGCTTATCACTAATACTCCCCACAGATCCTGTCCTTATCCGTGATCAACTCTTAAGTGTATTATTGGCCTCGAGGGACACGGTATGTCTCGTGGCTCCGGTACCAATTGATTCCAGCTGACAATGTATCAGACGGCCTGTCTCCTTACCTTCGTCACCTACTTTATGGCTATTTATCCCGAAGTTGCGACACGACTTCGGACCGAGGTGCTGGAATACTGCGGCCCTCACGGAGCCCCGACTTACGAGAATATCAAGAACATGAAATACAGTGCGTTTCCGCGGCACTGAACCTTTGTTGTCGCCCATCATTTCACAGTGCGGGCGGTAATTAATGAGGTGCTGCGTTTATACCCACCCGTACCCCTCAACGTCAGGGAATCGCGCGCCGAGGCATGCACGCTACCCCCATCCGACACGTCGTACGCCAACGACGACCCTCGCCTGTTCTACATGCCCGGCAGCACGACAATAATGTACCTGCCCCTGCTGATGCAACGCAACCCAGCACTTTGGGGCCCCGATGCAGACGTCTTCAACCCCGAGCGCTGGCTCCATGCCGATCGCATTGCACAGTTCGTTTCCAATCCCACCATGTACGCACCGTTTAGCGCTGGGCCACGGATCGTGAGTGTTCATTCAATCGTATTCACGCGCCGAATTAAAAATGGAATCGATACAACACAGTGCCTGGGCCAGAATTACGCGTACAACGAGGCGTCGTACTTCCTTGTGCGGCTGCTCCAGGAGTTCGACAGCTTCACTTTGGCGCCCGAGTTTCAGCCCGCGGGATCGCTGCCGCCGCCAGAGTGGAAGTCGCGAAAGGGCCGGCAGTCGGTGGAGAGGATATGGCCGGCGGCTGCCCTTACGCTTTATGTCAAGGTTTGCTCTTTTACATACCCGAAGCAGCCTCTGATATATGAGCCTCACTTTAGGGAGGTTTGTGGGTTCGATTTGGTAAAACTGGGATTTCGGTATAGATGATGCCGTGGAAAGAAATGTATCATAGTGTATGTAGTTTGTATCAGGGTTTTTTATGGTGCCGCGCATCCCTTTGGACAATAGCTTGGCGACTTTCTTTTTTTTTCTTTCAAAGTTCAGATGAATAAATCCGATCAAGACGGAGGTGTAAAACTGATGTGTGGCTGTACCTGCACAGTCGTCCTCACAAGTCGTCCTCTTCCACCGTCGATTTTCTACACCTTTTCTTGCCTAAGTCTTC